>VDFB02263695.1:0-29733 GCA_007258455.2 Sequoia sempervirens
TTAGCAATTTGTCTTCATTCTTCGGGCCTGAAACTATGGTTCCCTAGATGGTGGATTGAGAGTGTGCTTCATTCAAAAGTGCACATTGAGCTTCATTGTTGGAGAATTTGAAGTATTTTTTCAGTTTTTGAGCTTGCTGGTTCATTCATGGCTGAAGGTGATTTTCATTAATAGCTCTTTGTACAATTTTAATATGCTTCTGGGTATTGAAGATATGGATTCCTAGCACATGGGCGCCCCTTCCCATAGAAGATCAAAATTTATTTCAAAGTATTTATTTTTATTCTTGCAAAATCGCCCTTGGTAAGGGCCGTACCATGTTGGGAGCATTGGGAATTGTGCAAATAAATTAATGGTTGCTTTTTGAAGTTGTTTCATCATCATGACATGGGCGCCTATCCTCCAAAGGTTCATTGCAATTGATTTCACTCAATTTGGAGGTAAATTGATAAAGTTATGTGCATTTCATTGATTCATAGGTTGCTGGTTTACAGTTTTAGTTTGCTGGTTTTTTATATCAGACTTCAAAAGAATCAGATTTATACTTCATTTTCAGTGTTTTGAGAGCTTTGTAATTTGAGAGAATCATTCTTCACATATTGGCATTGTTCTATCATTGTAATACTAGTAAATTGCAGAGTATCTTGATTGTAAGGTTGTGCATTAGTAGTACTAATCCAACCAATTTGTTATTGCTGCATTTACTTGTAATTTCTAAGCAAACATTAATTACCCTTGGATGGTTTACTGCCAGTGTGGAGAATAAATTGTATCTCTCATTGTACCCACTGAAAAGTGGAGAATCCCCACTATTAAGTGGATGCCCGCCACAGCGGATGAATTAGTTTTGCATTATAATGTTTTCCCCCCATTGTTCAAGTGGTAGCGTGGAAATTCTCATGGCTTGTTATCCGCCTAAGTTCATTTCAGTTTGTAATTATTACTCCGCCATATGTTAGCACCTTGCCTTCAAAAGGATCTTGTGTGCACATTCTTGGCGTTGAGTCTTATCAATTACTTTCAGTTGTAAATCAATTTCAGTTGTTGAGTTATTTGGATCCTAGGGATCCTCTGACCATATGCTCGCCCCTCTTCCTTCAGTGGTTTTAGGGCGCATTCTTGGTTAGAGTTACATTTTGCATCGTTTTGGTTTTGGAGCTAACCTTAACAGGTGTGTGTTGCAATTGTAATTGATATGTAAAATCAAGAAAAAATTTAAGGGGCATATTTCAAATGTTGACTCCGGGAGCTACGCTGATCTGATTGACTAACCGTCTGCTTCGCTGGATAGTTCAACTGAAACCAATAAGGTGATCTTAGACGCTGTGTCTGCAAATTCTATCAACTCAGACCTCAAAACCTTGGGCGCCCTTTCTCTCTAGGGGCGCCTACTTGGACCAGACTTAGAATATATATATATTTTTTTATCAACTCCTCTTCTACAGATGATCCTGTCAAATTTGAAGTTCCAAGCGTCAGATAGACTGACGGTTATGCTCGTTGCGAAGCTGAGGAGATTCCAAGAGGGGTCTTCTGGAGACACTTCTGTCAAAAAGTTGAATTTGGGCCTTTAAAAGTTTGGGCGCCCCTGGCAAGCTTGGGGCCCAACTTCACCAAACTTGGCCAATTTTTTGCAATTTTCACCTTTGCTTTTGAATTTTGGTTTTCAGCTCTTATTAGACCCTCCATTTAGCCTACTGCATCTGACAACTGCCAACACGATTTAACGTGTTGGAGGTCTCGTTGGAAAGCCTGATCAAATTTCACGAAGTCATGTTGGAGTCTTCACTGGAAAATTCTCTTGTTTAAGCCCTCAAAATCTTGGGCACCTATCTCCTTCAGGGGCGCCCATTTGCTTCAGACTTCGGAACTTTTCAAACTTTTTCGTGATTTTCATTCTGTATTTTGTTTAAAAACTCTTTGTTCAATCTCAAATTCCGGGTGACTGGATGGTCTGATGACTGCACTGCCGGACTTGCTGCGGAGCTGGAAGGATTCTGAACAACTTTGACTGTGAGCTCAAACCCTAATTTTATCATTTGATGCCCTAAAAAGATGGGTGCCTATTCTCTCCTGGGGCGCCCATGTCAAGCAGACTAAGTCAAATTTTCGCAGTTTTCACCTTATTTCCTCGTTCTTTGTGCTTGCTCACCACCTCACCTTCTGCTCAATGCTTGAGTGTTGAATTTGACGCCTGGTAGCTGACTAACCTCCATTGATGACCTCAGAGCTCCTAATATGCTTCTGAAAAAGCAAAATAGACTCACTAGGGCAAAACTGATTTTTTTGAGATTCCGACTGCAGCAGCCTGATATGGAAGTATTTTGAGCTAATCAAAATCAGTTTGGACCCTAGCGGACCAATTTTCTATTTTTAGAAAGTTTTGCTAGTATCCGTTTTAAAAGAAACTGAGAAAAACCTAGAAAAAGTTACTATCTTTAGGAAATTTCTAAAAATAGCAATTTTCCTAAAAAGTAGGGATGAAAAACTGAGATCTGGGTTTTGTAGATTAGGTTGCCTTGAGCAGACCTAAATCCTCAAATTTTGGAAATTTCTCATTTTAACCCCTCATGCAAGACATGCACACCCAAATTTTGACCATTTTGACAGTTTTGACAAGGTTTTTTGCTTATTTCTTCAAAATGTCTAAGTGTAGCAAAAATTTTAATTTTGGGGTACAACAAGATCAAAAGAAATTTTAAATCTTGTTCATTCTGATTTATGTGGTCCAATGTCTGTGGCATCTCTAAGTGGATTTTGGTATTATGTGATTTTCATTGATGACTATTCTCGAAAGACTTGGATTTATTTTTTGAAGTCTAAGGAGTTTGAAGAAGTACTTGATAGATTCAAAGAATTCAAGGCTCAAGTTGAAAATATGTCCGGGAAAAGGATCAAGATTTTGAGATCTAATAATGGAGGAGAATATAGTTCTGGACGTTTCCATAATTTCTGCATTGAGGCAGGGATCAAGAGGGAGTTTTGTAATGTCCCCATTTTGGCCATATGCTCTTCTGTGACTAATAGCCTATTTTTGGAAATCCGTAGGCTGATCAAAAGTACAAATTAGGATTTCCTTTGTCTGGAGGTTTTGTGGTATTTCTCTGAATTTACTATTTTTTTAAGTTTTAATTTTGGCAGTGATCCAGTTGGCTACACTTTAGTGAGTTTCCATTTCTGTTGGAGCAGTTGTGCAATTTTGGTTTTGGCTTTTAAGAGCATTATTCGGAGAAATAATTTATCTCAAGGCATTAATGTTATATTTTTTAATTGACCCCTTGGCCTAATGCATTAACTTGAAGTTGTTTTAAAAAAGTGGTTATTAAGGGGGATGCAACATGGAGTTATTTATTATTTAATGAAGTTTTATTATGCCTTGAAGTTGGATTGCATCCTAGAGGAGAATTAAATATTTTGAATTTGAAAATATTTCAAAAAGGAGCTTTTGGCGTCCCTTTCTTGGAGGAGTTATGGAATTTGAAAAGTCTCTTTCAATTCTATAAAAGAGAGAGTTTGCTCTAGCATTTATCATCCATCATTTTATGCTAATGTTATGCTGTTGAAATGACTTCATGAATTTGGCTTTGAGGAATGCATACCTCCTAGTATTTGTCCAATTTCGTGTTTGAAAGATAACACCTAGTTGGCTTCATGGCTGCTTCTCATACAGACTAGCAGATTGAGCTTCAAAGTTGGAGAATTTTGGTGATATTTTCAGTTTCTATGTTGCTGGTGTTCATACAGTTGAAGTAGATTTTTGTTAGCAGCTTTTTGAATAAATTTAATCTTGTTCTGGGTATTAATGCATTGTGATTCTAGACCAAGGGCGACCCTTTCCACAAAAGATTGGAATTTAATTTGAAGTATTTTATTTTATCTTGCAAAATCACCCCTTTCAGCAGGCCGTACCATTTCAAGAGGGCATTGAAGTTCGTGATAAATTATTGGTGGAGTTTTGATGCAATTTTTTCATTGCATATTTGGTGCCTATCCTCCAGAGAGTCATTGCAATTCATTTCATTCCATTTGGAGGTATTTTGAAGTACTTGTGAGCATTTCATTAATTTTCGGTTTGCTAGTTATTATTATCAGACCTCTAGAAGTTCAGATTTTGGTTATGTGTTCAGCATTTGAGAGATAATTTATTGTGGTGATCATCTTCTATCAATTGTGCTTTGATTCTATTGTAAATCTCTTGTAACTTGCAGTTGTTATTTATATTGTAAGATTGTAAACAATAGTACTATTCCAGTCATTCCTTTGCTGCATTTACTTTTGGTTAATTTCTCATATTTGTAACCCCTGGATGGTTTACCGCCAGTGTGGAGAAAGAACTTAATAATCTCTTATTTTGTACCCACTAAAAAGTAACAAATTCCCACTCACGTATGGATGCCCACCGCAGTGGATGAATTAGTTTTGCTTTGTAATCTTTCCCCCCACTGAATAAGTGGTAGTGAGGAAATCTCTCATGGCTGGTTCACCGCCTATTTACATTTAGTTGTAATTTTCTTTCTAGTTATTGTTCAGTTTCCTCCGCCATATGCTATCACCTCGCCTTCGAAAGGATCTTAGTGAACATTCTTGGTGTTGAGTGCATTTAATTTGAATATCATTTTGGAGACTAACGCTAATCGATTGGTGTAGTGCTTGTTTGTGTTGTGTAAATCTTGGAAAAAATTGGTTGGCATATTCTAGTGGTATCAGAGCAGAAAATCTTGCCATCCTGTGAGAAAGACAGATTCATTTGATAGATGAGTGAGAGGAATTAGATTCTACACCAAAGGTTAGCCCAGAGTTTAGTTTCAGTGGCCTGAGATTGATGCTTTTTCAAAAGTTTTGAGGAACCAAGAAACTCTTTTTGCTCCAGCTGTAGTGCTTGTAAAGAAAGATAATTCTTGGCGTGTATGTTTTGACTATCGTGCATAAAATCAACAGTTACTAATCTTGTGGGCAGATTTGAGTACAGTTAGAAGTTGGTAGTTAGGCACGGCTAATGAAGAAGAGATGAAGTTGGCAGAGACTCTCTATATGGCTGGAAAAAGATTTTACAAAGAATTTCAGTTAAGGAAAAACGAACAAAGCATTCTTCATTTGATAGAACAATGTTTGAGATGAGTGAAACAGTTACATTTTAAGGAGATGCAGCTTGCGTTAGCTGTCATGTCCCCTTCTAGTTGACATCTCTCAGAGCTCACGATTAGCCTATTATGCGACCCTCGTAGGCTGATGGGATGGATAGAGGGTCTTGATGGAGCTTGGCTTGGCTTCAGTTGTCAGAATTTGATCAGTTGGCTTTCGTTCGGGCTCTTTCGGACACCATTTGCTTGGATTGCTATTTTTAGCAGTTTTTGGCATTCAGCGGAGCACCCACACTGAATTTTAGCCCGGTATGGTTAGTCACGTGCGAGAATCCCACTTCCTTATTGTCGGCTTGAACTGATTCGTGCATCGGTGTTGAGAGATATTAATGGCTAATTGATTTAATTAAATATTAATTATTTGGCACTTATATTATAAAGTTATAATATTTTAAAATATTATAACTTAAGTGTTTTTGCTGAAGGGGTCGACCAACATCAGAGGGGCCATTTTTAATTATATTTTATAATTAAAAATTTGATCGGAGACTATTGAAATAATTAAAAGAAAAGTTCGAATTATTTTAATGATGCCTTTTTGAAGGAATTTGCACTTTTGAGGAAGATATAAGACTTTGCTTTGAAAATCGAGCGATTATGTTATTGAATATTGAAAATTGATCAAGTCTTCAACCAGAGCACGGAAGCCAAGGGTTTCAGTCTCAGAGCATTGGGGAACGAGCCATCTCCAGTGAAAGCAATTCAGAGGTTGTGAAATATCATCCGATTTATTGCCAGGCAAAGAGATTTCTTCATCCAGGGGAGATCACAAAACATTCACAGTTGATTCATCATCAGGTTTATTGGTCTGGAATTCATCAGAAAGGAACCTTATTGTTAGGCGCCCATTTCCTAAACTCCAGACAGAGCTAATAAAGGCCGTATTTTTTATTCATAGCTGCTGTTCACAGCCGTACCATTGTACAGCAGATCCGTACCAGTATAAGGGGCCGTACATTTCAGTCAAGGCAAATCGCCTTCCTTTTGTCCATCTGGTTTCCATCTAGTGGGGCGCAAGTATCTGGAGATTCATTGTGTAGCATCTGGCAGAGGAGGAAGTGAATTATTCTTGAAGCCGTACCATTTCATGTTTGTTCAAGGCGGCTGCAAACTTCCAGGTTTTTAATAAATCAAGTTGATATTTTTTTCCATTGCATGTTACCAGATCTCTATTGTATCAAGTTCAGAAGATCAATAAATGATTTGCTATCCTTAGATCTCGTTTTTCTATCCATATTGGCATTATAGCATTTTTATTGAATTTATTATCAATTTCTAGCAAAATCGCAATTTCCTTTATTCATGCAAAAAACACAAAAAAACCAAAAACTTCAGAAAACAAACAAAAAAAAAGGCAGTTTCAGAAAACAGGGGAAACAAGGGTTTCTACATTAGCACCTGTGGTAACCTTTTGAATCAGCCCTATTGGTTGAAGCATCCTGATGAAGAAACCAAGTTGCTGATTTCTTCTTGTTTCATGGAGATAATAAAAATTGTAATTCCCAAGATGCCCTATGATGATGAAACCATGAAGATCATATTAAATATGATAGTGGAAAGTTTTCAAGACCTTGATGAAACTAATAGCCATCAGTACTCCAAAAGAGCTGCTATATTGAAGCTCTTTTCAGAATTCAAAACATTTATGTTGCTGGTTGAATTGGGTATGCAAGATCAAATATATTATTTGATTCATTACCTCTTCATTTCAACTTGGAGTGAACAAGAGGAGGATGTAGTTGCAGTGATGAGAAACATTTTAATTTTAACTATCAATGAGATGGATGATATTCCAAAATCCATCCTAACTTTTTTGTTAAAAATTTATGAACAAGAAGGAAAGAACTCCTCTACTGCTGGTATGTTGATTAGAGATTTGTTCATTAAATGCAAGGAGAAATTGAGGCCCCTTTTGATGAATTCAGTTCAGAATAATATGGAGATTTCCTTTACTGAAGAGAAGAATGATCTAAAATCAGAAGATTGTTTGGTTGCCTCTCCAATTCACACACAAGAAGAGCATGAGAACGTGAAAGGTCAAGATAGAGATACTAATGCACTTGAAAATGAGAGTAGAAATGTCTCTGATGATGAAGAGAAAGTTCCCAAGCTAGAAGACTATCAAATTGATTCACTTGAGTTTACAAATAAAGAACATGTTGAAATGGATAGAGATGAACCTACAAAGTTGTTATTTGAAAAAGAAGATTTCATTAATCAAGAGGAATATGTGGTAGACTTTCAGAATGATTTATTTGAAGGAAATGCAATTGATGGAGAGTTTAAAGTTGCGGAAAATCTCAAAACAACAACTAAGTTGGAGCATGTTCATCATTTTGATGATAATTTAGAATATGAGTGGGACTCTCCCACGCCAAAATTACTTCAGAATGACTTTGTGGCAGATTTTGTTGAGTTAGGTGTTCCTAATGATAGAGCCCATTATTGTTATAATTCCAGTGTGTTTGATGAAGATGTTTCTAAAGGTGATGTCTTTATGAGACCAACCATCCATGAAGAGTTTGTTGGGCATAGTTGTTTAGAACAAAATCAGATATTCATGAGACCATGGGATCCAAGCGTTTTGACACCGGAATGCTTAGGGGAGCAAGCAAGGGAATCTTTTGATGATTCATTGCTTGAAGATATTGTTGACAAGCCTTCTATTCAGGAATTATGCAGTGAAAAAATAAGAGAGGAAGCTGATTTTGAAAGTCATGTCAATGAAAACAAATTAGAAAAATTGATGTTTGATAAACAAAGCCTCTTTGTTGATTGGGATCAAGGGCCTAAAGAGCTGCAAAAATTGAAGGATAATTTATTGGTTTCAGAAGAGAAGATTAGTAAAGTGTTATCAAGATTTGATAGCACATACCATTTCATTGAAGAACTCTGTTGGAAGTTTCAGTTTGAAGAGAAACCAAATGGAGTTAAAGATGGAGACACTCTTTCCAAGATGCAGTCCATCAAAGAGGCATTGGAATCCATCAAAGAGGCATTATTTGCACTTGCTCTCGGATAGAGATAATGCTATTAAATTTCCAAAGGAGACCTATGATGCCTACCAAGAGGAGGAAGAGATGGATAGGCTTTGCCTTGATTTTACCTTAGCTCATCATTCTTTATGCAAAGTAGAAAATCCTTCATCTATTGTAGCCACCCTCAAGGAACAAGAAGCTAATACAAGGATTATGGAGATCAAGCAAATAGTTGAAGGAATAAATGAATTTCATAATGATGAAACATTGCATAATACTAAGGTGATCCCATATGTTGATGGCGATTGGAAAGTACATCAAGAGTGTGAACTCTTGAGTTGGGAAGAGACTTTGCCACAAGAAGGAATGGTTTGCAGCTATGAGATAGATGTTTTGACGAATAATGAATGTAGTAGTAGCTTGTTACACTTTGTGGGTTGTGTTGTGACATTTTCACACATTGCCCCATTCAAAATGGGGACCCCCTAATTTTTGCTCCATTCTGGTCTTTTGGCTTTGGTTTTGTCTCTCTCTCTTTTTGCTATCTGCTTTTCGGGGATGTGCTTGCCATTGAGCTTGAACATGAAATTTTGGGTAAGTCTGAGAATTAGGGTTTTGAGTCTTCTGGCTAGTTCGAAGTCAAATGGAGTGAATAAGTTGAAATCTGAGTTTGGCGATGCAGTCAGTATGCTTCCAGCAGGTTCCCAGCTGAATTTCATTGGATTCTGACAACTTACTATTTTTAGTAAGTGTTCAATTCAGGGCATTTTCTCAGCACTACTAAAGTTCTCTCAGCCACACTGCATCCAAAACATGTCAAGCTGCTCTTCTACAAAATTTGAGCCAGATCAGACAACTTTCTATTTTTAGCAAGTTAGCCTTTAGGAGCTGTTTTTAGGGTTTATATGCAAAGTTTTTCAATGCATGTTTGGAGGTTCTTTTTGGGTTTTCTGAGGCCTACACAGTGATATAACATGCAAAATGAAATGATGACTTTCAGTGTTCAGCCTTTGGAGACTATTTTTAGGGTTTGCATGTTCAAATTTTCTTCGCATGTCTGAACATTCCTTGTGGGTTTTTCAAGGACTTTGCAGTAATATAACATGCAAACCAAGATTAGAACTTTTTCAAGAGCCGTCTTCAAACGCTATTTTTAGGGTTCGCATGCAGGCCTTTTCAACACATGTCAAGTTATTCTTTATGGGTTTTTCAAGAGCTTCGTAGTGATATGACATGCAAGGCGAGATGATCACTTTTCAGACTTACTATTTTTAGCAGGATCATTCCGACAGCTGCCCAGCGCATTAGTATCACAAACAGAGCAGAGTGCAATAGTTTCGAGGTCAAACGGAGGTCATTTGATCGACATGCAAGTCAAATTAGGGTTTCCAGCTTCAGGACCCAAAATGAGGGGTAAAATGCTAGAATTTTCGAAAACCAGTGTATCCCACTACGATCAGTATCTTTCAAGCTATCCACCGGTAATATTTTGTTGTACCCAAAATAAATTTTTTGGCATTCTTTGTAAATTGAGCTAAATCTTGTTAAAATGCCATGTAAAGTCTGTTTTAGGTCAAACCAATCATAGAATCTTGGTGGGTTTCTGTCAAGGAACACATGTGCAAAATTCTGAAAATTTGAAAATTAGGGTTTTTCGCCCCTATTTTCAGGGAAACCCCCGAAAATAGGACCTTCCCAGAAACGATTGAAAATGATTTTGATAGGGTTAAAAGGCTTCATGATCACATTGGTCAAGTCAGAATCATCAAAAGACATGTTCTACTCTGGTGGGTCTTTTTCTATTTTTTCAGGAACAAAGTTAGAACCTCCGCAGCCATTAATGGCAGATTGGCCAGTACCAGGTGCTGAAAGCTAAGCTTCAAAAGCTTCAACGACACAACCATGGCGGAAAAGGTCTAAAATGATGCTGTTTGATGAAGGGGATTTTCAAAATGGAAAATGCTGAAAATTGACTAAGTCTGGGATTTTCAAAAAATAAAAAATGCTGAAAATTGACTAAGTCTGGAAATGTTACGAAGGAGAGATTGTTCACATGCTGAAAAGAGCCTTTTTCAAGCAGGGGCGCCCATGATCTTTGAAGGTCAAATGCAGTCAGTACGATCATCCAAAGCAGTCATTCTTGACGTTTGAGTACTGGCTCGACAGTGAAACAAACATCCAGATCATCCGATGAATAGATCACTAGCAACTGCTGACGAAGCAAAAAGAGGCAGTTGAGGAATTGTCAGGAAACCACAGTTAACGGCAAAGTTCTAAGAAAAAGAGCCTTTCCAAAAGAAAGGCGCCCTTCTTTCTTGACCTCCAGATGCTGATAAATGATAAAAGGCTTCCCAGGATAACCTTCTCAGCCCAAATGGATCTCGAAAACGCAACTGCAAGCATCGACATCTGACAGAGCATTCAACGGATAATCCAGATCGAAGTAGGCAACTTTTCAGATGAAGATAATCAGCCCAAAGGTAAAAGCGCCCTTTTCAAGGAGGGGCGCCCTTGAATAAAGGAACCCTAAATTGAGATCCAGGTTTTCTGAAGATAGTCATCTTTGGCAGAACAGAGCTGGGTACCTGATGAGACATCAAGCGAAATCATCTGACTCTCCGATCAACGAGAAATCCAGATCAAGGCACCAGAGGTCATTTCAAAAAGCTGAAGAACGAAGATTGAAAAATCACTAAGGCATAAGCAAAAGTGCCTTTTCTTGGGAAAGGCGCCCATTCTTTTAGAGCCCTAAACTCAACTTTTTATCATACAGTCTCCCAGGCACTTCTTTCCAGTTTGGATCCAGCTCCGCAGTGAATGTGTCTGTGACGTCTCAGGATCAACAGACAACGCTAGATTCAGGATCAAATAGAGGGTTTTCAGGAGAAAAATACTTAAAAAACTTGCAAGAAGCCAAAAGGGATGCCCAAAAGAAGTCAAAGGTCATTTGTTGACTAAAGTCAAAAGCTTTTGAGTTAAAGTTGGCTAAAACGCTCCACGATTGGTGGAAATCACCTTTTCAACTTTAGATCAAGCCCAAATCACCTTTTGAGCTTGTGTTAGGTCCCCAAATTTGTGGATCTGAAGCTTAAACATACATATTCAAGGTGAAGGCGTCCCATTTCATTATTTCATTGCAGGATAAAAGATCAAAAACAGCCACAAGCTCTCAAGGACGCCATTGATAGATCTGAAGGAGGTTTTCATCCGTTCTTCAATTTTTCTTGCAGATCTGAAGCAGAAAAGGATCACTATTTTGAGGATTGGACCCAGAGATAGTTTTTTTTTTCAGAGAATCAGATAAAACTTCCAATCCATCTTCTGTCTACTTCCTCTCTTCTTGTCTTAGGTTTTCTTGCACATTTCAAAAAGGTGGCAGGCTACATCAGATCAGATCAACTGGGTAGATCCAGCATAATTTTCCAAAGAAACCCATCTCGTCAAATTTCCGAAAATCAGCATACTTGCTGCCCCTATTTTTGGGGGTTTTTCCGAAAAAGTTTCAGAATCCAAATTCTGAGGAACTGGGTTTGTTCAGCATTGAAGCACGAACAAAACCCATGTGCCAGATTTTTTCCGGAAAAATACTTCTCGGCAGGGCGCTATTTTCAGGGGTTTTTCAGAAGTTGTCTGAACACGTCCGTGTTTACAGTCAACAGGCGAGTTCTTCGCAAGAATGACAATTTGGCGTCCTTGGACTCCAATTGAACAACTAGACCTTGCACCAGCAACTCTCCAACCAGATCTTACACACATTGCTGGAGAGCAAACGGACATCACCAACAGTCTGCAGATCTTTATCTTTGAAAAGAATACATCTCCCGCTCAGTGGAGACCTGCAGCAGTTACTCTGGACGAAGAAGTAAGAAAGACTGATCTTGCAGCAAAAAGACCAATATTACCATCTCCCGCGTGGTAGTAAGCACCTTGACTTGCCAGCTGCGAAGAGATCATTCCAAGCACGAAGCCGCCAAAGTTACCAAGAGCAATAGCTTGCGCAAGAAGAGATGTCGTGTCATCAAAGCATTGAATATCCGGAGACGGAAGAAGTCAACACATAGATCAAGGAGCTGTTGACCAGAAATGGTGAAATGAGAAAAGCTATAAATGCACCAAAGAAGGACGTCCTACCCTCCAAGTGGCATTTATGATACTTGAGTTTGACTTGATGCCTCTTTCCAAGTCAACTCAAGAAGGCATTAAATGTAGTTGGAGTTAACTTGATGTCCCTTTCCAAGTTAACTCCATATCCCTTAAATCATGCATTGTCAAATCCCACTGATTAAGGATGTCTAATCAGCTTCCATGATTTGTGGATCTTAGATCTCCACTAAATGTGGATGTCTATTTTGGAGGGATACTTTCATTAAAGTTCACCTTTAGTTTACTTTCAGTCAACTGAAGTAGTTTCCAGTTGACTCTTTGTGTACTTTCAGTTAACTGAAGTAGCTTTCCAGTTAACTGCTTGTTCCCCCTATTTAGGAATAAATCTTGCTAATTGATTGGCAAGAACTCATTGTTAACTCAAGGAGATTTTGGGGTTGCCCACTCCTTTGAGTTCTATAAATAAGAGCCTTGGGCTCATTATTTGTTTAACTTTTACTTGCTATGCAAAATTGCTGCGCCATTGTTGCCAACAGCTTTGAAAGCGAATACTTGTTCACTCTTGGATGAGAGTTCGTTGGACGATTGTAATTGTGCATGATTTCGTGCCTTTGCTTTCCCAACTTTTGTAGTTCGTTGATGAAGCATTGAAGAAGAATATCAGAAGGCGCTTGCGTTTTGATCATCTTATTTGAGTTATGTCTACGTCTTGTGTCTAATAACTTGTCTCATTTCCCTCCTCGGATAGGAGTCCCTCCTCCTTGGATATTTGTTATTGACAGTTATCGTTTGATGTTGTTTAATGTGTTGACTTCCAAGCTATACTTCGGATAGGAGTCCCTCCTCCTTAGCAAGCTCGTTGGCCAAGGCATCGTGATTTTGTTGTTTCTAGTAAACTATTTCCTAAGCCCATACCTCGGATAGGAGTCCCTCCTCCTTGGCAGGTCTCAGATCTAGTTTACCGTGTAGAGTGTTTGCTTGTACCAACCTTATCCCGGTGTATACCCGAGAGTTCAGAGCCTCGGTCATATTCTCGGGAGGCGGTGGTCAGGTGATCCAACCAACCCATTCCCGCTCCTTTACCCTCATGCTCTGTTTACCTTGAAGGTATTGGATAGATAGAAGCTAGTTAGTCGTAGTTGAGATCTGCAGAAACCAGAGAAAAGCTTAGCTACGGCGCATTGTGTTTGTGCACCCTTGTGTCCTGCCGCTGAAGCATAAAAAGATAGGAACTTTAGTTACATTTCCTTTCCCTACGCATTGCTCCCAGCAGAGAGGGACTTCTCCTCTTTAAATAACGAAGAAGTGTTGCAAAACATTTGAAATAGCTGAACGTTTACAATCAGCACTCTAGAGGTGCTAATTTAAACGCCAACAAATTTGAAGGCAATCAGAGCACTTACTATTTATAGTAAGAAACTTTTGAAACATGCTATAAATAGTAAGTCAACAACAGGCGCCAATGTGAACGGGCAGGTCTACTAATGAGGGTCACGACATTCAAATTTCAAGTCAAATGGAGTAGGGGAAGTGTAATGTCCCCAATTTAGCCCTACACTCTTCATTTGGATTTAGCCTATTTCTGGAAACTCGTAGGCTAAAGCTGAAATGAAAATTAGGGTTTCCACTTTCAGAGGAGGTTTTGAGGTCTTGCATGCGAGAGTTTCTAACGCATGTCTGGTGAAGCTTTCTGGGTTTTTGGAGAGCTTCGCAATGAGGTTACATGCATGACAAGATATTGACTTGTGTTCTTGGCTGCTTTTTGGAGGCTTGCATGTTGGAGTTTTCCAGTTTGGTTTCTGGATTCCTTCTGGGTTTTCAGAGAGCTTCGCGATGGTGCGACATGCAACTGAATCAGACGACTTTTTCGGACTTACTATTTTTAGTAAGTTGCGATGGCTACTCAAAATGTGGAGAAAATGAGTTTGGAACAACTTACTATTTTTAGCAGTATGCTATTTTTAGTAAGTACTATTTCTGGCAGTGCTATTTTTAGCAGCAGTTCAACAGTTCAGTGCAATGGCTATTTCTGGCAGGTCAGCTTGAGCAGTGGTCTCCAGCATTTGAGGTGATTATTTTGGCAAGTTTGATATTTGATGAAAAATAATGTTTTAAGTGAAAAATATTTGGCTAAGGCATGGAGGACGATTTGGAGAGATAAGTGATTTTTATAATGTTTATTAATTAAACATTTTTGGAGGCCTTATTTGATGAATTAATATTTAAGTGAAATATGTGCTAAGGCAAAAGGGGACGCCTAGCTTGGAGACATTTGAGTTTAATTAAATATTTCACTTAAATCTTTTAGTGAAATATTTGCAAGTTATAGAATATTTCACTTAAGTCTATCTTGGATGCCTTTTGGTGATATATTTGCATTTTATTAAATTATATTTCCACATATGGGTTGGAAATGAAATGCAAATGAAATTTGGAGAAAAGGTGAAAAGTGAATTTCATTTAGGCACCCTAATTGGAGGGAAAAGAAGATTTGAATTTGGAGACAAAAAAGTTATAAATAAGAGACTTGGCCTTCAATTGGATTATCTATTGTTGCTTATTATATTGTTATGCTGCTGAAATGCTTTCAGAGCTTGCTTCGAGGAATGCATACCTCCTAGTTCTTTCTCTTGGTTTCGTGCTTGAAAGATAGCACCTAGCTGAGTCTCCAGAGACTGCTTCTCATCCAGACTAGCAGACAGAGCATCAAGGTTGAAGATTCTAGAGATTTGTCAGTTTTGCATTTGCTGGTTAGGGTTTTGCTGAAATAGAAATCTGCTCATAAGTCCATGCACGATTTTTTGGTGGTTCTGGGTATTGGCCCTATGCTTTAGTCTACCTTGGGCACCCCTCCTTGCAAGTTTTCAGATTTTTTAGAGGTGTCTCGGATTTTATCTTGCTAGTAGAACATTTCTGGAGGTCGTACCTTCTTTGAGGTTGCATTGGAAAGCGTGCATAAATAAATCACTACTATTTGGAGGAGTTTCTTGGCTTGGTCTTGGTCGCTCAACTCCTAGCTCTCATTTGCATTCAGTTCCACATCATTCGGAGGTGTTTTGACGAAGTTATGAGCATTTTGGTGATTCTAGGGCTTGCTGGTATGAATTTTCTGATTGCTGCAATTTTATATCAGACCTGATATTTTAGTCCCTTTTTGCTATATTTCATATGTTGGATAGCTTGTGCTTGTTTGGAGTTCATTTCCTAACATTTTGGAGATCATTGGTTATCTATATCTCATTGTATTTGCAGATTGTTCATAATATTGTAACGCTGAATTAGTAGTACTAATCAGCTCTTTTACTTTCTGCACTTTACATTTTGTATCCCCACTTTAGTGGAAGAGGATGGCTTTGCCGCCTAGTTTACTTTCAGTTTAATCACTTTCTTTCCCACGGTTGTGGATGCGACTGGCCCTTGCTCAGTCTACATTGTATTTGCTTTATGTTTCTCCGCCATATGATAGCGCCTTTCCCACTTTGGGTTAGGAATGCACATGCTTGGCGTTGAGATTATTTTACTTGCATAGCATCTTTGTTAATAGAATCTCCGCCATATGGTAGCGCCTTTCCCACCTCGGGTTAGGAGTGCACATGCTTGGCATTGAGTTACTTTCCAGTACTGCATTCTTTACTAGTGATACTCCGCCATATGGTAGCTTCTTACCCAGCTTGGGTCGGAAAGCACATTCTTGGCGTTGAGGCTCTTTCCTTCAGTTGCTGGTTTGATTTGAGCTAACCCTAATGGGTACTTTGGTGCTGTTGTGATCATCTTCGAAGTTTGAAAAAAATTGGGTCAGAATTAGTTCGGTTCATTACAGGAAGTCATGAAACTGAGCAGTTATTATAAATAGTAAAGCACCTTTAGAAACATACCATAAATAGTAGGTCAGCTCGGGACGACAGTGTGAGCAGATCAATTAGGTCATGAAGATCTTGTGGCGCGAATTCCAAATCAATCCAAGCTTCAGAAGTGTGAAAATCAAAGGACTTACTATATATAGTAAAGCATGAGTTGGTTGATGAAGGTAAGAAAAACGCCTAAGTTTGAAGAACATCCTGCTTTACCCCTGAAATGCGCCCAGGGCTGGTGAAGGTTGAAAATTTTCCAAGGCATGAAGTTTATCCTTCACCACCCCTCAAATGCGCCCTCATCTCAACTGGCAGAAGGTTGAAATTTGCTAAGTCTGAATTTCGTCCTGCTTGACCCCCAAAATGTGCCCAACTTGCCTTGGAAGCTGGGAAAATTTCTAAGTCTAGATTTAAGTCCACCTCCACCCTCAAACTTGGTGAAGAAGTTCGACTTGAAGTAAAAGAGGATTGTTGAAGTTGAAGAGTGCGAAGTTGAAGAAATCTAAGTGCTGAGGAGTGGCTGAAGTGAAATTGGCCGATTTTCTCTAGTTGTGAAGTGCTGAAGTTGCTGAAACTTTCTAAGTCTTGAAAGTTCAAAGTTGCTAAAGAAGTGTTGAGGTTTGAAGTTAGAATCGCATGCTGAAGCTTCTCATTTTTCAAAAGTCGACTGGCAGCCCCAATGTGATTTTATTTTCTAAGTTAAATATCTAATGACTATTTGTTGCTTTTGCAGGATGGCTGAAGTAAGAGCAACTGGCAGAGATAGTAATGCTACGTCCAGACAGGCGGTGATTAAGAAGCTGAGCAAATCATTCCTACCGAAGTCAAAATTCTCTTCGAAGTTGGGCAAGTCGGCTGATACAAATTTGGGCTCTTTCAACATGGAGGCTTTCAAAAGTCGAACGATGGGAGTTGGAAGCCATCGTCCTTCAGTCACTTCGCACAATATTGTTCGAAGTGGACTATATGCAACTGTTGGTTTTCCACCAGCAATTCAGTGTCTAGAGCTAATTATGGAGTGTGCTAACTGCTACGACCCTGATCATAGGTCTATTGTCTCCCCTGATGGTAGATTGTTCGCCAACCTCACACCTGCGGCTATCGGCGAAGCATTTGGAATTCCATCACACGAGAAGATGATTTACAAGACAAGAGAGCGTGCTGAGTGGATGTATGCTTCAACATTCGAGAGATGTGTTGACATGATCAACGCTCGCTGGATGAACAAGCCCAAGCCCTCTCGCACGAAGTTGCCAAAGCAAATAATATCAGATGATTTGAAGCAGGAGTATTGTGACCTGATTATGATGCTCAGCAGGGTTGGAGGCTGTCCTCAAGCATTCATCTTTGAGCCACGGATGTTCTATTATATCAACCTCGTGCTAGAAGGCAAGGAGCATATCAACTGGGCAGTGATGATTAGTGACAATTTGCATGAGCAACTCTGAAGTTTGAGGAGGACGAAGACGTTTTACATGGGCTCATATATTGTCTACATGTTGGCCCATATGACGAAGTACAGGGAAATATCATACAAGGAGCCAATCGGATGCGGCTCTCATCAGTTCAGAATTCATGAGGCTTGTCCACAGCTGCACCTGACAAGCACGTCCCATTACAAGCGAGTCAATGATGCCTTTACTATGCACATAATGAGATCATTTCAACAAAGAACCCATCACAGGATCTCGAGGGAAACTCAAGAATTAATAGAAAGGTATGGGTGCTGGTTTATTTAGTTTCTGAAATTTACTTATATCAAGCTGCAAGGATTTTCTTCATATCCGTACAGATTGCCCAAGTACCCAACAAATAGGATTTTGATGTTAGAGATATTTAGGAAACTCATTGCCTATGATAAGATTCAGAAGAGAAAGAAGAAGGGAGGACTTGACTTCCCAATCATCATGGGAAATTTAGACAAAGTGTGTCCTTCACTACAAGCAGCTAGGGAAGGTAAGAATGAGCTTTAGTTCTTCCACTTTTCTTATCACACCATCAAGTAGTATTACGATCCCCACAAGAATATTAGGTGGATACTGTCAGAAGAGTTTGTGCATAAGGCAAATATTGAGGACAACTAGGCTGGTGCATTGGATGAAGCTGAAGTCAGGAAAAGGATGTTCTCAAGGCTACCGTTGAGCATGATCAGGGAGTGTGAGATTATTCCTGTACCAGACCAGGTGGACAAGGACATGAATGTTCTTCATCTAGATTATGAGGCAGTGAGAGATACACCACTTCCACTCCCAGATTGGTCGGAGCCAGAGATTGCTGATTTGGACGCACTTTGCATACCAGTCTTGACATTTAGCAGGGCATGGGTTGAGAGGCATGTGAGTAGGCTGAAGAGTAGGTCAATTCCTTTGACTTACAACTTGATGGGAGATCATAGGACGCCAACTGCCACCATGAAGTAGGTTACTCGAGCTCCAGAGTCTCGAAGAAAAGAGCCAGTTCAGCTGGAGCCTCCGAGAATTGTGGTAGAGTCACCTACACCATTGGAGACACATTCTCCAAGCATACAGGAAGTTTCACTATTTGTTGATCAGAGAAATGTATTGAATCAGGAGCAGGAATTACATGAGGAAAATCAGCTACCACGAAGAGAATCAGTTGGCCAGAGTGTCAATGCACCCACTAGAGATAATCAGAAGGAGGAAGACGAGGAAACTGCTACTGATACACACTTCCAGTGTGAGCTTGAGGCTGCTTTAGAGGATGATATAGTTACAGGATAGGAGGTCCAGGTTTCAGGAGATACTCAGCCCATAGAAGCTAATGAGCCTCGCCAAGATGAAGTTAGAGAAGAAGTTTGTGAAGAAGAAACAAGGGATGAGCAGCCATTTGTCATACAGCAGGTAGTACCTGATTGGCTCAGAGACAGAATGAGGAGGAGCCCCAGTGAAGAGACTGATCCAGCAGTGGAGATGGAAGAATTTTTTAGTAGGATCAGTGCGCCTCCAACTAAGAAGAGAGTGAGGAAATTTTCGAAGATCTCAACAAATGAGGATGGCTCTCGCACCCTTCATGTGGCTGTGCCAAGAGTTGAGTGTGATCGAGATGAGGCAGTGCCAGAAAATTATATGATCACCACTTTGGAATTAGGTCGCTCTACAGGCGCACAGATAATTGAGGAGTGTGATAACTCCTATCAGGCGCTCAAGGATAGATTGTTCAGGACTGAAGGAAAATACAAGAAATTGAAGAAAGAGCACAAGAATTTGATAGGCTATGTGCAACATTTGTCTCATCCTTGTGGGAAGGAGAATCCAGTGATTGAATGTGATGAGCCCTGCTGGCTCTCTACTCAAACCCCAATTTTTTTTAAGTCTTTTAGTGTTATTTAGTTTTTTAGAGAAAGTTTGATAGACAGAAGAGAAGGGGCGCACAGCATAAATGCTCATAAAATGTAAATTTGCACTATTTTCTTCAGAATGAAAGTGTAGATTGCATTATTTAACTGTGACAAATAGATTGCAAATGATACACATACCAGAATATCTCCAGATTATTTAATTAAAGAAATTAGCCAGTTTGACAGCCGGAAATGGTGAAATCAAGCAAATAAGCACGCCCAAGCTCCAGATCTGACTTCTCCCACTCCAAAATGAGATACAATGCCCTGATAGAGGTAGGCGCCAAGGTAGAAGCACAAAAAAGAGCAAAGAAGAAGGCATTTCTTTTATTTCCTTCACATGCCTTTCCAGAATACACAAATTCCAAGGTAAGTCGTACGGCCAAAGAAAGAATAGGAAGAATCCCTGCTGGAAGCCTCTGAATCTGAAGAAGGATGCGCCACCAGGAAGAAACTCTCTCTTATTGCAACAACATGAAATCTCAATATCTGTTCTCTGTCTGAATCTGTAGAACCTCTGAATGAAGCTCTCAACTGCACTGATTCAGCTGATCTCTCACAGCCTCAAAAGCGCTCAACATTGAAGAGTTATCGTTCCTCAATGGAAAAATTGTTCAAACCCTGATCACAGGAGAATGCACAGGAAATAGCACAAGGCAAAGTTCAAATCCTCAAAAGATGAGTTTCTCATTGCCAGAAATGCCCTTTTATGCAAAGGCACGCATTCCAAGAAAGTACGCCACTTTCGGGATATTAAAATCTTTTAAAATAATATTTAATCCATTTCAATAGTATATGAATTAAATACTTGGCTCACTTATTCATTTAAATGATTTAAGATATTAAATCACTTTTTAGAGAATATTTAAGTGATTTAAAAATATAAAGTCAATTTGACTTTATAATTAAATATTAAATCAATTAATATTTAAATCACTTAAAACCCCATAACTCACTCAAAACACCATATAATCCTGTGCCGTCAGAAGCTGTCAATTCCTGCACTGCCAACGCCTGCTGTGAACCAGTCACTGGGCTCTGAAAACCAAAACAATCAAACTCTCCAGAAAGTACCACTGACCCTCTAACCAATCCAGCTAGCCCACAAGGGTCCAATAAAGGGCTAACACACTGTTCCCGAGAACTGTCTAGAGAGGGGACATCACAGTCCGCCCTCCCCGAATTTGCTTGTCCACAAGCAAACTCAAAGCCGGATGCTGAAGAATGCTGTCACTCTCCCAAGTAGCATCCTCTGCCGGTAGATCCCTCCACTTTACCAAGTATTCCCTGATAACCCGCCTCCGAAGATGACGCTCTCTGGAATCCAGAATGGCCTCAGGTATCAAAATCAATTTCCCCTCATCATCCAGGGGTGGCAAATCAATAGAAGGAATTACGTGTTGTCCCAACGCCTTTTTTAGGCGCGACACATGGAACACGTTGTGAACCTTACTATCCACCGGAAGATCTAACTCATAAGCCACTTCACCGACACGTCTGACAACTCTAAAAGGTCCATAGTATCGTGGCTTAAGTTTCTCGGAGCCCTTCTTACAAAGGGTGGACTTCCTATAAGGCTGAAGCATCAGGTACACCAAATCATTGATCTCGAAAGACCGCTCTACTCGTTTCTGATCAGCATATTGCTTCTGCTGATTTTGGGCTTTCTGTATATTCTCTCTGCGTGCCCTCATAATATCCTAGTTCTCCTGTAATAAATCACCAGCACTGGGAACTCTACTATCACTCAACAATAAGTCTAGAAAGCTCGGAGCATCATATCCATATAATGCTCGGTAAGGTGTCATCTGGATGCTCATGTGATGGGTGGTATTGTAGCAATACTCACAAAGGTATAACCACCTCACCCATGCCTTCTGCTGCCCTGAACTGTAATTTCGCAAGTACCCTTCCACCCATTTGTTGACTATCTCAGTCTACCCATCTGTCTGGGGGTGGTAGCTGGTACTCGGAGTGAGCTCTGTCCCGCAAAGTTTGAATAACTCCGGCCAGAAGTTACTCATAAACCTGCTGTCTCTGTCACTGACTATACTTCGAGGCAAACCGTGCAACCTGAATACCTCTCGGAAGAACAAATCTGCCACTTGGGTAGCTGTGTGTGTAGTAGTGATTGCGAAGAAGTGTGCATATTTCGTCAATCGATCTACCACCACGAAAATGTTGTCCTTCCCTTGAGCTTTTGGCAAGCCCGTGACGAAGTCCATGGACAAGCAATCCCACTTCTTCTCAGGAATAGGAAGCGGTTGGAGTAAACCTGCAGGGTATGTATGCTCTTGCTTGTTCTACTGACAAACAAGACATTCCCTGACATACTGGAGAACATAAGACTTGAGACCCTTCCAAGAGAATCTCTCCCGTACCTGCCTGTAGGTCTTAAAGTAACTGGGATGTCTTGCCATGGGTGAATCATGGAATGACCTCAATACTCTGTCCCTCATCTCAGAACCTGTTACCAGTAAAATCCTCCCTTTGTAGATGATAAGATCATCTACAAGTGAATACCTGTCATCCTGTACTGATCCATCTACTATGCTAGAAGCCCATGGGTCCTTAGCATACTCTGCTACTATCAGATGTCTCCAGTCCTTTGAAACCAGTGTAATAGAGCTCAAGTGAGGACGGCGAGATAAAGCATCAGCAACCACATTCTGAGTGCCCTTGACATAGGAGATGTCAAAATCGTAAGACTGAAGCTTGCTGACCCATTTCTGTTGCCTTTCGTTCAGATCTCGCTGCCCAAGAAAATGTTTCAGACTATTATGATCAGTTTTAACAGTGAATTTGCTACCAATCAAGTACTGCCTGAATTTGGCCATGGCATGCATGATGGCCAACATTTCCTGATCATAGATAGTGTAGCTCCGCTCAGGACCTCTTAGCTTCCGGCTCTCGAAAGCTATAGGGTGTCGATCCTGCATGATAACTGCACCAATACCCTCTCCATTGGCATCGCAATGTAACTCAAAGGGTTTAGTGAAGTCCGGTAGAGCCAAAACTGGACACGTAGTCATGAGAAGTTTGAACTTCTCAAAGCACGCTTGTGCTAGTGGTGTCCACACAAAAGCACCCTTCTTAGTCAAATCAGTTAGTGGCGCAGCATGCCGCGAGAACCCACTAACAAATCGACGATAGAAGGCACACAATCCTACAAATCCCCTAAGTTGTGTTAATGTCTCAGGTGTAGGCCAATCGATGATGGCTTGAACTTTCTCTGGATCCATGCTGACTCCTGCACTGCTGATGATGTGTCCCAGATATAAAAGCTCTGCCATGCCTAAAGCACACTTGGACTCCTTGGCGTACAAGGACTCCCTATCAAGTATACTCAGTACCTCATCCAAGTGAACCATGTGTTCGTCCCATGATTTGCTATAAACTAGGATGTCGTCGAAGAACACCAATACAAATTTCCTCAAGTGAGGATGGAAAACCCTGTTCATTGTAGACTGAAACGTGGCTGGAGCATTGATTAAAGCGAATGGCATAACCAAGAAATCATAGTGTCCACAGTGACATCTGAATGCAGTTTTCTCTATGTCCTCCTCTCGGACTCTGATCTGATGATACCCTGTCCTCAAATGAATCTTTGAGTAGTAGCAAGCTCCATGAAGCTCGTCTATCAACTCATCTATCCGTGGGATAGGATACCTGTTCTTTATTGTCTTCCTGTTGAGCATTCTGTAGTCAATACACATTCTGAGTGTACCATCCTTTTTCTTCACCAAAACAACTGATGAAGCAAAGGGTGACTTACTCGGCCTAATGTGCCCCATAGCTAAAAGCTCCTTAATAGTTTTCTCAATCTCATCTTTCAAACGCTTGGGGTGCCGGTAAGGAGTAATCATGATCGGTTTCGTGCCCTCATCCAGCTCTATAATATGCTCAATACCTCTATCAGGAGGTCTGCCTGGTGGAATTGCACTGAAAACCTTCGCATGTTTGATTCGAAGTTCCTGCACATCTGGATGGTAAGAAGAAGCTTGCTGCTCCAACTGAGAAGGCATTAGCTTGCACTCAGCCGCCCACTCTACCATATCGTGGCGAATCAAACGCTCCATTATCCGGAGTGAAATTTCTCTAAGGTTGCTGTCCTTGATGGCTTTTAGAATATGATTTGTGCCATCTATGCTGAATTTCATCTCCATGTCATGCAAATTAAGCGTGAACTCTCCTATTGCATGAAGCCACTTCATGCCAAGAACTATATCCGTTCCTCCCATGTTTACAACATAAAAATCTGCCTTAAACTCAAAATTGTTAAGTTTCAAAGGCAAGTCAGGTATCATCCTCTCACAGTTGAGAGTGTATCCATCTGCAACCTTCACACGTATGCCTTCAAACTGCTGAGTTTGAATTCCCCGTTTCTCCACTAACCATGAATCGATGAAGTTGTGGGTTGCACCTGTATCTAGAAGGGATATGACCCTTTGACCAGCTAAGATCCCACAGAGTCTGAAAGATCCCTCTCTTTGCATGCTGGACATATGAGCCTCTTGTAATTCTGTTTCTACTACAATTTCTGCCTCTTTTTCTGACTCTTCTCCATCTGTATCATAGATTGGAGCTTGCTGATCAGAAAAATCAGTCAACGCTTCTCCCTCATAAAACCACTCCATGTGCCTGTTTTGCCCTTTAGGTTTGAGGGGGCAGTCATGATTAAAGTCATACGGACCCTTGTAGTAAAAACAAAGTTTCCTTCTTCGTAAATCGTTCATTGTTTCTCGATCTAAAGGGGCTGCAAATTTCTTTTTTGGATCTGCATTATCAGCCTTCTTCGGATCTGATTTGTTCTCTGTGTAGGAGGTAGTAGGTTTCGAGCCAAATGGTTTACGAGGTGTAGATAGCTCCATGCTGCGAGCTTTCCTCATGGCCTCCTGTAAAGTAGGTGGATCAAATGCTTTTATCCAACCTTTCATAGGCTCGAACAAACCCTCAATGAACAATATGATCAACCTTCTCTCCGAGATTCCTGTCACCATTACGGATAGTCTTTGGAACTCTCCAATGTACGATTCCAAGCTACCCAACTGTTTCAGTTGTGCCAAATCTCTGAAGAATAGCTCAGGATCACGTCTATCAAATCTCTCTACCAGTCTATCAGTAAACTCCTGGTACGAGGTAATCCTGTCATGGTGAAGAGTAGCCATACCATGAATCCACCAGTCATGTGCCACGCCATCAAGGTGAAGGGCTGCAAATCGAATGGCATCCTCCTCAGGCATGGGACGTAGTGTCAAGAATGTATCAAGCTTACTAACCTAGGCACGTGCTGTAACTCTACCACTGCCATCAAAGTTCGCCAAAGTAAGCTTATTGGTAGCATGTCTAAGATCATTATGCTTGTGTCTAGGCCACCTGTCATTCCTGCTCCTGGTGTGTTCTCTCTTCTGGCTCATGAATCTGTTGAAGTTAAGGTGCTCCTTAACCCTCGGTGGCAATGCATCCCACTCATCATGCATAACCATAATGTTATCTGCAAAATTTATCTCACCACCCTGTTCAACTTCGTCCACTTCTTCAGCATCTTCTCTGGTAAAAGTAGGACATGTAGCTCTCTCAAAGGTGCGTGCTGGAGCTATGATTCTCTGAGGCTCTCTGTGAATACTGCCTTCACGATCTCGTTCAAGATTCTGAGCTCTATTCATTGTCAAATTTTGGACATTTGTGATGAGTTGTTGAAGAATAGTTGCCACCTGTTCTTGGCCTGCAACCATGCCTCTGAGCACATCTCTAGCTTCTCTGTCCTCATCATCAAGATGATTCCTACGAGATCCTTCAGCATCCCTGTCAGCCATGTTATCAAAGCCTAATTCTTCTTCCTGTTCTTCAAATGGAAATGCTGAGAAGGGTTCAAAAGTACTTCTCTGCAAACCAGGACCCCTGCGTGAGTAGTACCTGTCAAACCTATTATGGTGAGGCCGCATAAAGACTGCTAACCCTGCAGGCTGGTAGGATTAGTGCTCTGATACCACTATGATGAGCCCTGCTGGCTCTCTACTCAAACCCCAATTTTTCTTAAGTCTTTTAGTGTTATTTAGTTTTTTAGAGAAAGTTTGATAGACAGAAGAGAAGGGGCGCACAGCATAAATGCTCATAAAATGTAAATTTGCACTATTTTCTTCAGAATGAAAGTGTAGATTGCATTATTTAACTGTGACAAATAGATTGCAAATGATACACATACCAGAATATCTCCAGATTATTTAATTAAAAAAATTAGCCAGTTTGATAGCCGGAAATGGTGAAATCAAGCAAATAAGCACGCCCAAGCTCTAGATCTGACTTCTCCTACTCCAAAATGAGATACAATGCCTTGGTAGAGGTAGGCGCCAAGGTAGAAGCACAAAAAAGAGCAAAGAAGAAGGCGTTTCTTTTATTTCCTTCACACGCCTTTCCAGAATACACAAATTCCAAGGTAAGCCGTACGGCCAAAGAAAGAATAGGAAGAATCCCTATTGGAAGCCTCTGAATCTGAAGAAGGATGCGCCACCAGGAAGAAACTCTCTCTTATTGCAACAACATGAAATCTCAATATTTGTTCTCTGTCTGAATCTATAGAACCTCTGAATGAAGCTCTCAACTGCACTAATTCAGTTGATCTCTCACAGCCTCAAAAGCGCTCAATACTGAAGAGTTATCGTTCCTCAATGGAAAAATTGTTCAAACCCTGATCATAGGAGAATGCACAGGAAATAGCACAAGGCAAAGTTGAAATTGTCAAAAGATGAGTTTCTCATTGCCAGAAATGCCCTTTTATCCAAAGGCACGCATTCCAAGAAAGTACGCCACTTTTGGGATATTAAAATCTTTTAAAATAATATTTAATCCATTTCAATAGTATATGAATTAAATACTTGGTGCACTTATTCATTTAAATGATTTAAGATATTAAATCACTTTTTAGAGAATATTTAAGTGATTTAAAAATATAAAGTCAATTTGACTTTATAATTAAATATTAAATCAATTAATATTTAAATCACTTAAAACCCCATAACTCACTCAAAACACCATATAATCCTGTGCCGTCAGAAGCTGTCGACTCCTGCACTACCAACGTCTGCTGTGAACCAGTCACTGGGCTCTAAAAACCAGAACGATCAAACTCTCCAGAAAGTACCACTGACCCTCTAACCAATCCAGCTAGCCCACAAGGGTCCAATAAAGGGCTAACACACTGTTCCCGAGAACTGTCTAGAGAGGGGACATCACATTGAACTTCCAGCCGAGTTGTCTAGAGAATCAGTTAGTGGCTTGGAGGATTTGAAAAAGATGGCACAAGAGGCAGATAAGTGGGTGGCCAACGTTCGTGCTGAGACGAAAAAGTTTATGGAAGATCTTGCTCATGCTTATCAACAAGCTTCCAGCATTATGGCATGGATGGATGCAGTTGATCATGTTTGGGGTGATGCTCATATCTATCAGAGCAAAGTTATTTAGTGATTGGAGGCTTTGATGCATACTCCCTTGCAGATGTTGATTGATGTAGGAGTGATTCAGGAAGGTGCTAGGTATGATTTTGCCGGCTGGTACTCTTCAGTTGTCACGGGCCGTGGGTTCTTTGATGTAGCATAGGCGGATTCGGCCAGAGTCAGGAAGGCTATGACGAACATTATTGATGGAGTCCTGAACACTTTAGAGGCTATCTTTGTTGGGAGGCTGAATTCTGATGAGGTGACTGCCACCTTTCTTCCCGGAGGTGAATACTTTTGTCCAGAATGACTTTGAGAACACTTCGACTTTCTCAAGCATTATTCAAAACACTCAGGATGCATTAGTTGCTTGTAGAAAGTCTTTGTCATGTCCCCTTCTGGTTGACATCTCTCAGAGTACAGGATTAGTCTATTATGCGACCCTCGTAGGCTAATAGGATGGATAGAGGGTCTTGATGGAGCTTGGCTTGGCTTCAGTTGGCAGAGTTTGATCAGTTGGCTTTCGTTCGGGCTCATTCGGACACTTTTAGCCTGAGTTGCTATTTTTAGCAGTATTTGGCACTCAGCGAGGGACCCCTGCTATTTTTAGCAATGTGGATTGATCACATGTAGAATCACTTCCTTATTCGTCAGCTTCAGATGGCTTGTGCATCGGGTAAATATTGAGAGAGATATTAATATTTAATTGATTTAATTAAATATTAATTATTGGAGCTTATAATATAAAGTTATAATATTTCAAATATTATAACTTAAGTGATTTTGGCTGAAGGGGTCGCCCAACATGGGAAGGGGCCATTTGAGATTATATTTATAATAAAAAATTTCATCGAAGACTATTGAAAGAATTAAACAAGAAAAGTCGAACTATTTTAATGATCCCTATTTTTAAGGAAATTGCACTTTTCAGTGAGTATAAGGTTTTGCTTTGAAATTCGAGCTCATTATGTTATTGAGTTATTGAAAATTGATCAAGTTTCGTCAAGAGCACGGAAGCCAAGGGTTTCAATCTCAGAGCATTGGGGAACGAGCCATCTTCAGTGAAAACAATTCAGAGGTTGTGAAATATCATCCAATTTATTGCGAGGCAAGAGATTTCTTCATTCAGAAGAAATTACAGAGCATCACAGACAAGAAATATTCAGGGTTTTGGCTGAGGAATACATCCAGAAGGATTTCATTTACCTAGGCGCCTATTACCTAAGTTCCAGACAGAGCACATTTGAGCCGTACTTTTATTGATTGCTGCTGTCACAGCCGTACCATCATCACAGCAGGGCCGTACCAACAATAAAGAGCCGTATTTTTTATGTCAAGTGATTCGCCTTCCTTCTGGGCAGTTCAATCTCACCAATAGGGGCACAGTAGCTGTTAGATCCACATGCAGTCTTCAGATAGAGGGAGAAGCTGGAATTATTGAAGGCCGTACCTTTCATCATTACATCAAGAGGGCTGCAAATCAGGTTTTTGATCTGATATTTCTATATTGTTTTATCTGCATGCCAGAGATCTTATACTGTAATCATCTGAAACAAATAATAAGATCATTGATGGATCATTCCAAGGGTATTTTGCTTCTGTATTTATTTATTTGAATTTATTACAAATTCTTTGCAAAATCGCATTCTTTATTATTCATGCAAAAACATCAAAAAAATCAAAATACAAACAAAACTACCAAAAAACAGTCAGATTCAAAAAACGGGGAAACAAGGGTTTCTACAGTGGTATCAGAGCTAAATCCTGCCATCCTGAGGGTTTAGCACTCTTATGCAGCCAGAAGAGGTTGGGTCACATAGGTATTATACACGCAGGCGAGCCTTGATTGATAGGCAACAGGGTTTGAACAGGTAGCCGAGAATATGGCTGACAGAACAGATAATCCTAGAACAGAGATCCCTCAAAACCCTAGGGATCAGGACGATGCAGAGGTTCTACTCGCTCTTAGAGATTTACGAGCAGGTCAACGGCAGCCTAATGATGTGTTACAGCAGTTGACAGTAGCACTTCAGAGATTAGGTACACCGAGGAGACCGTCACCACATCGTGACGATGACAGGAGTGATGCAGGTTCATGGAGAGCACCTAGGACTGCTTCTCAGACAGCAGACAGGCCCACTAGGCCTACTTTTGTGAGACAGGAGGTCGATGAGGCTATGGCAGGTGAGGAGCACGAGGAGTTGTTTGCAGACACACTTATGGCAGCGAACGAGGAGTGGGAGTTAGTACCACCTGAGGTTAGAGAGAGGATCTCCTTTGACAGATTTGTTACACAGAGGAGAGAGATCACAGAGGTCGACAGGATTGGAGACCTAGACAGCAGAACAATGACCTGAAACATGCTACAAACAGACTCAATCTAGCAATGTTCGACGGTAGTGGCAAGGTCACAGCTCAGGCATGGATTAGTAAGCTAGACACTTTTCTCATGTTGCGTCCGATGGCTGAGAGGGATGCTATCAGATATGCGACACTGCATCTCGAGGGAGTAGCTTATGACTGGTGGCACCACGGGATGGTGACACTACAGCATGACCGGATCACGTCATATCAGGAGTTTGTTGACAGGTTGGTGGAGCGGTTTGATAGGAAGGATCCAGAATCCTACTTCAGAGACTTGGCTCAGTTGAGACAGAGTGGTAGTTTGGAGTCGTATATTGGTGAGTTTCAGAAGTTATCAGTTATGGTTCCGAATATTTCAGAGAGGCGACTGGTAGTGCTCTTCATGGAGGGTTTGACAGAGCCATTGAGAGGTTGGATCAAAGCCTTTGATCCTCCTTCGTTACAGGAAGCGATGAAGAAGGCACGTAGTATGGAGTTGGCAGCACCGTCTAGTAGATTCAACTC
>VDFB02263696.1:0-22251 GCA_007258455.2 Sequoia sempervirens
TGAAACATGCCTAATCAAAATGTGATGAATTGTCCTTTGGGGTTGTATGTGGTTGAGGACCTGAGGTGATTCCACAGCAAGAACTTTTGACTGAGGAAGAGTAGAGATCTGTCTTGGAGCTGAAAATGAGTGATGGCAAAGACAAAACTGTGAATAGAAGTTGACAAGACCTTCAGGAGTATTTCCTTTGATCTAACATTTTGATAGACATAATAGGAATGCAAAAGAAAACTCTTTGAGGGTGAGTTTTTGGACTCTTTGCAAACAGATAATTTGTCCTGTATGAAATTCATGACAGATTAAGCTTTAAGACTGAGGCCATAGAGCAGGAATAATATGAAATGTCCAAGGCCAAAGGGAGAAACCATATGAATTATTGACTCAAATTGATTAACAAAGCAGTATCATTGTTAAGAGCTAGAAACAATGAGGCAGCCATGGTTCAGAATAATCTAACAGAGGTTATCAAACATATCCTCGATCTTTCAAATCATGACCATGCTTCGGAAGAAGAGACAAATTGCTTCAGGAACTGTCATTGGCAACCAACACATGTGAATTGTTTGATGTAATGCCATGACAACCACCTGCCCATCAAATCCATATGGAGATTTAATATTTTATTATAAAGTGAAGTTGCTAATGTTTGTGACTCATTTATTTTAATGACTTAGAGAAATGTATGCTCATTTGAGAGCTTTGAATTTTTAGTTTAAATGTTTTGCCAAGTCCAAAGGGGAAAAGAAAAGGGTTATACAAGAAAGTGAATAGGTCTTCTCTATAAAATGTAAAGTGATATCGTTGTATGCTGGGGTTTACAAAACTGGGTTGTGTGACTGAAGGTTGCGACTAAAAATTACTTTTTTGTTTGTAAACACATAACAGATTGTATAGGGAATTCTTCAAGACTTTGAGCCCAGTTTCAAAGGAAATAAGGAGGCTTTGATGTTACATTTATTCTCTGATTTCTTCTGTTTTTGATCATTTCTTATGTTTGATTTGGAATCCATCATTCCTTGGTTCTCTTTATTAAAAGTGCAGGGAAAGAACTGGAACTGTGTGTTCAGTTTTTGAAGGAATGTGAGGAATGGTCTACTGATTGTTATCTCTCTCTTTCTCCCTCTATCGTTCTTTATAAATTTTTATGCCATTCTTATGTCTAGTATGGAAATGTATTTCTTCATTCCTTTCTTGTGTATTTCATAAAAAGTGTAAAGTGGTCAAACTTTCATTTTTGTTGTTGTTGGTGTGAGTCTAGGGTTAAGCTCTGTTTTCTATTTAACTCTACATACTCTCCCCTTTCCATCCATCACTTTCCCATTTGTTCTCAAGGAATCCATACTTGATTTTTGTCATTTCTCATCTAGAGTTTCTTTGTGTGTTTTCCATTTCCCATTTTGTGCCCTTTTGTACTTCTTGGTGAAAGTACACAAAAACCCCAAAATACACCCATCTTATGAGGGAACTGCCCCTCTTAAACCCAGAGGAAAATCACCCATTTAATGGTGATTTCTCCAATTTTTGTGAACATCTATAGTTTCCCTTTCGGTGAGTCATTTCGATTTCAATGATACATGGCAGTGACAATTTTGTTTACCAACAAAGTTGTGAAAATTGTTGGCAACTTCTTGGGAATGTTTACTTGCTAAGCATTGAACTATAAAGCAAACTTGCATCAATTGAGCTACAAAGTCAAAATTATAGCTTATCCATTTGGCACAATTCAAATCAATTTTTAGTTTTTGCTTTCTAAATCTAGCGCAGGGGTATAGGCACAGTGCTCTAGGCACATTCCCTCCTCATGAAATAGGGCAGGGTCACAGGGCAATAGTCCACACATTAAGGCCTTTGAGGCCAATAATTGTTGAAGTTATTAGCAACGTCGGGATGCTTCTTCCAAATCCACGATTGGAGTCAATTCAAATGTAGCCTAACGGCTATTTGAATTGTATTTATTATATTCATCTTGGCCGACTTGAGACCATTGAGGAGACACGTCTTTCATTATCTATTATTTAATATTTGTTTGTTGTGGAAAGTCGTCACACTTCATCAAGGCCGACATCTCTTCATGATGGAGCGCGATCTCTAGAGGCACGTCTTTCTAAGAGGAGGCCGACTTGATCACTTGAAGAGACACGTTACTCTTCATCTTGTATATATACACATTCACTCATTACCTTGCATCATTCATATATTCAGTTCGATATTATTCTTTGGAGTGAAGTGTGAATCATCTAGAGAAGAAAGCGATTTCTGTAGAAGAGTATCTTTAGTGGCTGAGATCCATCAGTGAGTTACATCATTGTGTTACTGTGTTTGCATCAGTTTGTGGTGCCTCTTATTGGCCTTCATATCGGCCTTTGTAAAGAAGACATTTGTGTTGTCATTTCAATATATAAGTGATATATTGTTGCTGGGTTTTTCTCCCTCAAGAGGAGGGTTTTCCCTGGGTATCTGCTGTGTTATTGTGTTCAATTTGAATTAATTTTCTGTACATTAAATCTGATCATAAAACTAACAACAATAACCTTCAATGGTGCATGATATTTTCATAACTTTATTGCTTTTAACTTCTATTACCAGTTTACTTGCAGAAAGCCTTGGATTCCAGTCCAATTTGCTCCAGATATGTGATTCACTGATTTGTAGTCTGGAGTCATTCAGGTACACACTCAGGAGAATTGGGATTGCAAATCTCATTTCTAGAACCAAACTGTTCATATTAGCTTTTGCACTTCTACTAGATAACAAAACACATCACATGGGCTACTACAGGATTTACTAATAGCTATGGGAATGAAGGGCGGTGTGTTAAACAGGTTACAGAGATACAAAATGAGGCTATGTAGTCCCTTCTCTAGACCTCCTTAGAATGCCACATTATGTAAACAGCTTGTGTCATTAAGCCCCATTAAAAGAAACAATACGACATTCCTACCTTGAAAACATTGCTTTGTATGGGAAATCAACTTACCATGTGTTTGGAATGTGAAAGAAAAATAGTAAAATACCTACTTTGTCCATGTCAAGTAGAAATATTGTAAATAGTACTAATTTTGTAGTGTTCCCTTTTGGGAATATGCCTGATTTCTGTCCAACAATAAGATTTCCAACAATACAATTCATTTACAAAGAGTATTCTATAAATAAATTACACAATTACAATAGAACTTAGAGAAAATTGTAATTAATTAACATTAAGTCATTATAATCATAAGTGATCCCTATAAAAAAGACAATATCCATAATACAATTGGATTCATTTCATAGCTTATTTCCAACAGCCAACCATATTAGGTATCTAATGGAAAAGCTTGATAGGACATCATGAGCCTGTCCTCCTCAATTAAGCCTAAGGGCATGGAATGAGCCTTTGAGTCATTCGGCCCCTTGGCTCCAGGTATTGGTACATCCATCTTGGGGTTGGTGTACTTGATGAGGGAACCAGTACTGCTGCATCTTCCTATTAAACATTTCACATTAATTGTAAACATGGTTGCAATAACTTAATTTTTACTATATATATATGGCTGATCTTAATTTATATTCTAAAATTGTTCTTCAATTTTATTTTTTTGAATTCTTTCAATTGCTTATTGATGTCTTGGATGATTAATGTCCTACTGATTGATATTTGAATGATTATCTTAATGATTGATATTTGAATGATTTGAGGCTAGAATGGTTGATGCTTGAATAGTTGATGTTTGAATGATGGGTGTTTGTATGTTTGATTGATTGAATGAATTGATAATTCATGATGATGATTTGCTGATTGATTGTTTGCTTGATTTCATAATTGACGATTCATTTGATGGATTCATGAGTGATGATTGAATGTGTGCTGATTTGACGCATTGGTGAGTGATGATTCATAAGTGATCCTTGAATGCTTGGAATGATTTCTCCTTTATACTTTATTGGTGAAAGAGTCACCACTTGTCATAAGAATTGAGTCACCACCCTTCATTGCTGTCTTTTTGAGAATAATAAATTACTTTTCTAAATTGATCTCTCTTGCATGTTCTCCTCAAATGAAACCTTCTTCCCTTCATATCTTCCAATGTAAGGGAGAAGTCACACTTCTTCATCATGTCTGCTCTTTGCAAAAGTCACAACCTTTCACAATTACCCCCTTTGAAAGAGTACAACCCTTCATAATTTCTGCCCTTTGAAAGAGTCATTTCCTTATTTTCTCCCATTCCTTTCACCTTCCCATTAATCCCTCCTTGATATATATGTTCCCTTCTTTTTTTTCCTTTCTCCTTTTTCAAATGAACTCTTCTCCCTTTTATATGTCATGTTTGAGGGAGTCACAACTCTTCATTTCATGCCATTTGATCATTCATTAAACTTAATTAAATGTTAATTATATTATATTTTATTTTTACTTCTTTCTCTATATTTAAATTTTATTATTATTTATTATTAAATCCTATTTCGAAAAGAGGACATTACAAATTTGTACAAAGGTAAAGAAGTTCATTTTAAGGATGAGGAAGTACTTAAAATATATGTTTCATAATATATTAAAAATCTATGTTTTGTTCATGTTTTGGTGCTCATTTATCCATATGTAAGTAATATTAAATGTATCACTTATAAAAATGAGAGATGTGTTTATAAATAATTATTTATGAAATTAAAAGTATTAGTTATACTAAACATTTCAAAAATTGAATATGAGATGGTCTCTTCAAACACCCTCTCACTTCTAGAAAATGTATTTCCAAATTGTTTGGAAAGCTATTGTTGAACCAAAATTGCTCATTTGTTTGATGTTTGCTTTCCCACTATGTTACTAGGTTTGTGGGTGCTTAGGGCCGTATAATCCCAAATGAGTCTGGAGCTGACCCAAATGGGTTCAGGTACAAATCCAAGCCTAGGTATGTATTTGAGGGGTAGTCCAAGCACTTGAGAGGTACCAGGGGTAGTCCAAGCACTTGCGTGGCTTATTTTCTTCAACATGAAGATGAATCTGCTGAAGAACTAACTCCCAAGATTGAGGAAGCCTATGGAGACCAGATAATGCAGTTGAAAGGCAACAAGATGCCTAGAGGAATGATAACTTTAGAAGGAATATTTAGACCAGATGACTTCCACAGAGACAAGAGAAAGATATTATAAAAGGAAGAGAGGAGAATGAGTTTTGGTTAGCTTCCCATATGTTTTATTTGCAGTTTGAAGGTGGGAGAAGAGGTTGTTTGTATGTTGAGAGATCAAGGTTAAAGTTTTGGATGTGCTGGTTGAATATTGTGAATATTTGTGGAATAGAGTTTCTCAACCATGATGTTTTTTGGAGTAGTTGTTATCTACTGGGGATCACTTTTTTCAGGGTAAATGTTGTTCAAATTTTCTCATTAATAATGATGTAATCTTGTAATCCAGTAGTAATGAAAATCAACACCTTTTCTATGATTTTTGTTTACAAATTGTCTTCCAAAATCAGCAAGTTTGAGAGATGTTGTAAGCATCTTGTTCCTTATTTAAAATTAATAAATTGTAGTGTTCCAAGAATGTTCATGGTTTGTCAAAAATCAGTAAACAAGAGCATCTAAATAATTCCAGAATCAGTACAAAAACATGGTTTATATGGTCCTATTCAATGACTAGGCGAGTGCAGTTGGTTGGATTTCCATATAGAGTCTTCAAATTCGGGTATCTTGGTGTCGTAGCAATCTTATTAGACTATTATAAGTGGTGTTGTCTGGTCTTGCTGCAAGGAGAAGGCTTCTCTTCATTGGGCTCCTTTATTTTTATTGCATTAGGTTGATTCAAATATGTGTTTCAAATCCTAAATGTTCTTTTTATGGACATTTGGAGATGATCAAGCATCTATTTTGGTTTTGTGCCCGTGTGCAGGCTACTTCTTCTTGGATCCATGATTTTTTCAAGCCATTTAGACTAGATCCCATCGCTTGGGATATTGTCTTTCTAGGGGACAAAGCTAAATTTTTTGGTCAAATTTGCTTAGCTTTAGCATGCTTTTACAATGGAGATTTTTTTTATCATATGGAAAATTAGAAATGCAACTATTCTTACTCAAAATTCAGTTGATACAAACTTGTCTACTCATATTAAGTCCTTGGTGATATCAAGTGTGTTTATGCAAATCTAGGCACAAGTGAATAAACTAGCCCTAGAGGTGGCACACCTCCAAACTTTATCGGACCATTGGAGTAACACCTTGTGTTCAATGGCCTGGGTTCCCCATCTTTGCCATGTTTTGCTAGGTCTCCTTGCTAGGGTGAGTGACGTGGGTGCTCTGAATTCACTCAGTGCTGCTCTCAGTGACATCGTGGGTGGTCTCTCCTCTACTTGTAGGGCAGAACACTGGCTTGCTACTGTCACCTCAGATGGGCCAACACTCATCTATGTCTTCTTAGCAACATGGGTGGGCCCCTCATCATGGATAGGAGAAGTTTCCTTGCTTGGCTCTTGCCATCTTGCCACAATAGAATGATACTTAATGTCCAAATGTGGTTGATTCACAACGTCATGAGTAGGAGAATGAAGATAATGCTCACCGATTGAGAGCTGATTTACCTAATGTAGGTTGAGGCAAATTGGATGATTAGAACCCTCCTTTGAATTCAGGCTTTATAGCCTTAGTTGCTTAGTCCTTCGTTTACAATGTTGTCTGTAATGCCCCGCTTAATTCCTAAATGTCTGCAGCCTATGTTTAAAAAAAAATCAATAAAGATTTTAGATAATTAATATTAGACAAATCTGGCATTAAATAAAGATTAAGTTGTTAAGAATGGTCAACTAGCATATGAAGGGTTGTGTCCCTTGAGCAAGATAAGGTATATAAGGAAGGTAGATCTAGAAGGAAAGAAAAAGGAAAAGGAATGATTATGATTGATTACAAGTAATAGATAGCAGCACTAGCAAATTAACTTATTTAAAATTAAATTACTATTCTCCAAGTGCAGTGATGAAGAGTTGTAACTATTGACGTGAAGAGGTGTGACACCCTCAAACTTGAGATATAAGAGAGCATTTCATTTGAGAAAGGGGTCCATAATATCAGTCAATAATTCAATTGAGAATAGAACCTTATAAAATTATGTTCTCAAGAGTAATGATGATATGAGAAAGTATATGAATCCTAATGTGAAAGGGTTGTGACTCTTTCAAATGTGAAAGGGTTGTGACTCCCTCAATAATAAGATATAAAAGGTGGATTATTTCCTTGTGGAGAAATCAAGCAAGGAAGTGAATAAGAAAAGGGGAAAAATAAGAAACTGGAATATAAGAGATCTATTGGAAATAAATATTGTTAAGAATATTATTGGGAAGTAAGTTTTAAATTATAAATTAGGAATGACTATTTTCATATATATATATATATATATATATATATATTATAATTGCATAATGATATTTTATTATCAATTACAATTGTAGATTTCTTTAGCAATCTATTTTGAATTTATAAAAGTGTTTTGCAAAAAGGGAGGCCGATCAACCTTTCGAGTTCATGAGAGATGAAGTGCCAGGCTTTCCTTCATCAAGTACACCGCCCCTCGAGATGGAGTGCTTGTGAGCCAAGAGGCATACAAGTGCTTCTGGGCTTCTTAAGGAAGGCCATCTTCATGCATCTTATCAAGCACGCCACCCCTGAGATGGAGCACTTGTGGGTTGGGAGGCGAATGAGTGCTCCTAGGATTGATCAAGGAGGATGGAGCACCTCCAAGGTGGACTGAGGGATGGAGTGGACTTGAGATCTTGCCATGTTTGTGGGCTAGGAGGCAAATGAGTGCTCCTAGGCTTGAGGGACTTCTCAAGTACACCACCCCCGAAATGGAGTGCTTGTGGGCTAGGAGGTGTATGAGTGCTCTTGGGCTTGAGGGTCTTCTCAAGTACGCCACTCTGAGATGGATGGACAAGGGTCCACCCATGCTCTCACAATACAAAGACAACATCCTTGAAATTGCGGTTTGCAAGTACTTTAAGTGAATTCTTAATATGATTGGCTATAGGAAAATGCTTTGGAATAACCAATAATGATGTTAGGATGTTTTGAATTCAAATATTAATCTAATTATTATGATGTTTTAACTATGATGTATTGCTCTCAATATTATAATAGTTTATGTGTTAATCTGAATATAACCATAAAGTTTATACTTATTATTACTAATATCAGTTTTTAGTGTTACTTATTGTTTTGCAGGCCTAAATTTAGGAATATTCTAGAGGGGGACATTACAATGTCATTATTGCTTTATGATTCTGTGACTGGCTGTTTCCTTTTTGGGGCCAAAGTTATATTGTTGCAGTTGTTTTCTTTTTGGAACTGCTTCATACTTTTGTTCCTGGTATCTACGTAGTTTGTGTGGCTCTGGGACATGATGAAATTCTGTCGACCTTTTTGAGGATAGGCTGTATTTATTTTCCTTTATGTAATATATAGATCTACTTTATCAATAAAAAAAAGCTATATAGGAATTCATACTATATTTAAATATACTCTCAATTATAAGAAAATTCAGTAACTAAATAGTGATACAAAGACACTTAATAACAAGATTTATTCAAACTTTTATAGACTGACATTTTAATCAGAAACATTTGTGCACTAAGATGTAAACACATGTAAAGTTGTTGAAATGACACATAATTTATCTCCATCATGTATTGCTGATTTTTTAACTTAATCTCTATATTTAGGCTAAAATATGTATGTACTTTATGATTTTTATATGTTTTTTGTACAGACATATCCAAAATGTACCCAACCCCAATTTATTTTCTATACTGGCATACCCAAATTCCTGAACCCAAACTGGTAACTTAGCTTTTAACCAAGTTCAATATACTTCAAAAAATGCGCATGTTGAGGTCACAAGAACAGTAATAGAAGTTAACAATCATATTTTCAATAATTCAGTAGTAATTGCTTCTAAAAAATTGTGCCTGATTTTTCAAATACAAGTTCAATTCTTTGATGTGCAGCTGTGCCTTGAGAAAATCCAGATTTGCAGTGTACAAATGAGGGAAAAATTGAAAAAAACAGATTTATAATCCACAAATCAAAAATGAAAAACTCAGTTTAATCTTCAATTTAATCACAAATTCTGAATATATTGCAATTTATTTGTGCTCAATTTTTTTAACAATGGGGATCTGATCTGGATCGGATTGCCTCTGCTTCCAGTTTGAAATGAATCATGATTTTATCCCTATTTCTGCTTCTTCATTATCAACATCTATATCCTAGTTAATGTTAAAAGTTATTATGCAAGGCATGACAGATTCAGCTTCCTTGAAAGCTGGGACTGTTTACTACAAAGATCATCTTAAAAGTTAAAAGTAAAACTATGTGCCTTAGGTATGTTGTGCAGGTTTGCTTTCAAACTGCCTCCTGATCCTGTCCCTTTATAGGAACAATATTAGTTTCCTGTTATTGTCCCTACTGCAAATCTCCTGGTTTAAAAAATAATATTAGAAATTAAGTCTGACAAATGAAGACTGCATATGGTCTTGCCACAAAGGCTGAAAACAGGAAAAATGCTCTGTTTAATGAAAAATTAAATCCAGTAGTTACATCATCATAGATTTCTTAAAAATTTGAAGTTCAGCAAGGGAAGATAAAAACATCTTTCACTGTTGGTACAGAAGCTGTTATATATCAGGTTCAGATTAAGCATAATCTAGCAATTCTTCCCAATGAAGCCTGTTTAGCCTCTAAAAGACTGCATGCACACATATGGTTTACTGTGTCACTGAATAGTGTAGTTTGATGAATTTGTCATGCTGTTTTTCAATGCCTAGGTAATCATGAGAGAATGTAGCTTCATATAATTTCAGGTTTTTTTTTTGTCTCACATTGAGTTTCATTTTATGGTAAGTAGATTTATAATAGCACTTAACTATTTTACTGTCATACATGAAACTTGCAATGTTATATATGAAAATTGACAAAGTACAATTAGTATTTTGGACCTGGCTTACATTGACTGATGAGTTGCCTTGATTGTGACAGATATCAACAGGTCCAGAATCACGTCAAGTTATGGGTCCTGTGACGCCCTTACAAGTCAAGAACTTTACCATTTATCTCCATCTTCAAGAGGTTCATACACGCATTACTGCCATGGTTTCTAGCTTACCGACTGTAGCTATGGAAGTCATGTCGCCATCTCTAGGTGCCATATATAGTGTGGCATGTGATTCAATAACTCCTCTTTTTCAGGCCATGCTTGATCGTCTTGAAAGTTGCATTTTACAGATCCATGATCAAAATTTTGGGGGAGATAACAATGCCAGCATGGATGAAAATGGTTCTGGATACATGGAGGAAATTAAAAATTCTATAATTCACTTCCATAAAGAATTTCTTTCTAAATTACTTCTTCCTGCGACATCTCACTCTACCTCTGTTGTTGGGGAGAGCATATGTGCCAGGCTTACTAGAAAAATGGCTGCACGTGTACTGACTTTCTTTGTTCGACATGCTGCTCTTGTAAGGCCTCTTTCAGAACCAAGGAAACTGCAATTGACTAAAGATATGGCAGAATTAGAGTTGGTGGTTGGACAAAACTTGTTTCAGGTGGAACAGCTGGGAGCACCTTATCGAGCTCTTAGAGCTTTAAAGACCCTTTTCTTTCAGGAAACATCCAAAATTGAGAGCTGTCCTCTCCTGCAAGATCTTCCTCGCAGTGTGGTGCTTCATCATTTATATTCACGGGCTCCAGAGGAGTTAGAATCTCCCATGCAGAGGACAAAATTAACACCCAATCAGTATTCCTTATGGTTGGATTCTCAAGGAGAGGAGCAAATTTGGAAAGGTATTAAAGCTACATTGGATGATTATGGTTCAAAGATTAGTGCCAGAGGAGACAAAGAATATAGCCCTGTATATCCTCTCATGCTTCAGTTGTGCTCACCTCTCTCTGAGAATAATCTTGTTTCAAAATGAAATTAGTGGAAAGAGAAAAAGATATAGTTCTTTATTGAATAGGTTGATTTTGGCATAGGCCATTGCTGATTTTGGAGATGCACATTGTAACCTGTTTTGATCTTTTCGAGGCAATTGAGAAACATGCAATGTAGGTCACAATGCTAAAGGATCTGTTTTGGATTCTGATCTTTGTTGACATCTATATTTGTCGATTCTAGAGCATCCTATATCTCCTTATTAATTTTGATCCTGCGGACATTACTACATGCTTTGTGATTTTCTGGCATAAAATATTACTGTGAATGTAACTGCAACATAGTCATTGAAGATCTATACCAAGCAATGGATATTAAATCCACAGGTTCTTCTATCATGCATACCATCCATTAGATCATGTGCACAGCTGAACAAGGATTATGTAGTGACCAAAGTTCCCACAACACAGTGCATGTCACATGTGCTACAAGAGCGGGGAGAACACATGAAGCCAATATTCATGCACGATTATTTTGGGATTGTGTGCTACATGCTAATGGAGACAGGTATATATATAATGTGTTGTCTATAGATAACATCTTAGATGTTACAATTGGTCATCATCAAGCTTTCTTATATATTCAATCTCTTGGTAAGTTGGTGACCATGGCAAGGGTCCACTGTTTGAACTGCCCAATTTCTAACTTCATAATTATAGATTCTTATGAAGGGGCCCCTTTGTTGATGACAAAAACCAACGCAGTGTTTCATATTTCCATTGTGAAGCTAAGAAAATTTTTATGGCTATGAATTTGTGAATTTCTGATTCAAGTATAACTGTATAACAAACATTCCATTCCTTTCCATATCCAGTGTTTGAAACTTTCAACTAAAACTATTGAAAATACAATAAATATGCCAAGGAAAAATGGGCTAAACATTTCTAAAAAGACCTTGTTGGAAGATTAGCGTTTGCTTTCGCTTCAGGTTCTGTGTGATGCTTTATCATCTCCCATGTGTATGCTGAATTTTAAATAAGGTATTCAAGCAGAATTTCTGCTTCAACAAATAGTTTGATTCTGCTTTTTGCTGTTTCTTTTTCTTGAGATGTTAATTCTGCTTCATTTAATCTTTCTTGAGGAAGTTGAGATGCATGCGAACTAGATCACATTACTAAATATTCTCTTTTGGATCCGTTGGTGCTTAGACATGTAACCCCACAAATCCTAAATGATGGACATGACTTATGCTCAGGTAATGACATGAATGGAACAATGTTTGTGAGTGGGTAAACTCATCTTCATTTTTAGGATTTGCACAGCCAAAGGGGGGTGTTTTCTGATGTCTCTACAATAGTACAATTTAAGAGAAATAAATAATTAGATTCAAGGCCCTTAAGCAACCATACCTAAAATGATATGAACCTAAAGAGTTGTCATTAAGTTCATGTTAGCATCGATTACATACAGGTCTACAAGACCTCTATCAAGTAGATAATAATCCACTCTTACCACGCATCAAAAGACACTGGCAGTATTGCTCTCCAACAAACGAATATGCCTAACTTGCATACATATGGATAAGAGGGGCACCATACTAGTATGATCCGACTATATAATGGTTTCAAGACAACACATGATATGACATAGTTTGCAATATTGGATCATGTAAGCATAGTGTGTTAGATTTAGGTGAACAGATTAAATGCACAGAAAATAATTCAAAAAGAGAAACAATAACACAGCAGATACCCTGGGAAAACCCTCCTCTTGAGGGAGAAAAACCCAGCAACAAAGATCTCTCTTATATTTAATATAGAAGTGGCAACAATTCACTTTACAATGAGGCCGAACACAAGGCCAGAAATCAGTACCTTTACCAGATACAAAGAACAGAACCAGACCTCGCTTTAGACGGTATAATTCTGACCTCACTTTAGACAGTGTAATTCTGACCTTCAAGAATATTTGCACCCAAGCATTAGATAACCTTCGAACTCAGCACTTGAAGGAGTTTGCACTTGACAACATTCGCAAGAGATGATATATCGCCCTTGGAAGTAATTCACACTTCCTTTGATCTGCACTTAACTTCACAATCTGCACTTAGAAGAGTTAAGCATGAAGGTTGTGGCGGAAGGGACGTTACTTGCCGGACGGAGGCGGATGTTAGAACAGAGCCGGACCAGTGGACAAATCAATGTGTATATATACAAATGAATGGGAGACACATCCCTTCAAATCCTTCATGTCGGCCTCCAAGAAATCGCCACTCTTCATAAATGGAAGTCGGCCTCAAATATTAAATGTCTTCTAAAAGATTTGACTATGAATTCATATCTTTTCATGTCGGCCATAATGAAGTTAATACAAAACAACAAATATAAATTAAATAGCCAACGGGCTATCATTTAATTTATGTTTCCTCAATAGGGCTGAGCTGGAAGGAACGACTGAAGCTGCAATATCATTAACACTCCCTCTCAGCTAGGGAGAGAACTTCCAGATGCTCAATACGAATCATCTCAATATGAGATCCATCAGCCATCATTTCCTGCAATCAGATATAAGGAGAAGGATATCACCTCAATGTGATGATGAACATCATGGCTACATCCATGTGTGAAATAACATATCACCTCATTGTGATATTGACCACCATGGCTACACCCATGTATGGAAAGGAGCTTATCACCTCATCGTGAAAGCATATCACTTCATTGTGATATCAACCATCATGGCTACACCCATGTATGGTATGTACAAGTGTTCATCACTTGCGTGATGTTGTCACCTCAGCGTGACTTTCACCATGGCTCTCCCAGAGGGTGGAACACAAGTACACAAAAATCATCACGGACTCTCTCACGTGATGCTGTCATGGAGTCACACACATGACATCCACCATGACTCTCTCAGAGGGTGGAAACAAGGGCTTTCACCTCAAATTCTTCCGTCTCAGAAGAAAATGCATTAGCAAGGGATTTCACCTCGAACTTCTCTCCGCGAGAAGAACTCAATAAACAAGGCTCACTGATACTGAGACTCTTTCTCAGTCAAGGCTGGATTCTCCACCATACCAAGCTTATCTCGAAAGTACACAACTTTATCTTGGCAAGAGGCTTGGTGAGAATATCTACCGTCTGCTCATCAGTGCTGATGTACTATAATTTGTCTGACCTTCCAGCGATTACCATATCTCGATATAGTGGTACTTGATCTCAATGCTTTGGAAGTACGTCATGCCGGTAGGATCACGGCCGAAGGCTTTACACAACGATTATCATGGCGAATAGCTGGTGAGGCTCCATTGATTGTCCAAACAATCACGGAGCTTCTGAAGCCACCTTGCTTCCCAAGTTGCCATACAAGGCTGCTATGTACTTCGACTGCAACGTACCATTACTCTGAATGAGGCGCTTCCTGGCTGCACCCGGGGATATCATAGCGGTCCCAACCTGAAGAATATCTCAATCCATATCCAATTGTGCCACGCAAGTATCTCGGGATATGCTTTGCTGCAACAAGATTACCATCTTCTTCAGGCTCAGTAGGCTCCCTCGAAATCTTCAGGCACTTGCATCAACCTTCTGACCTCTTCGTCCAAGATTGCTTGCAACACTTTGACTTAGATAAATGTTTTCCAGCGCACACCTTTGGTACTGAAGAGAGTTCAGGATAGTCCTCCTCCACCTCATCTCAAATCTCACTATTCTGAATAGGTTTGCGGAGCTACCAATGACAAATCCAGATGACAGTCTTGAGCAATTCTGATCTCAGTAGCTGAAGGGATCTTCTAAGGATTTAGCACCTAGCTTTGCAATACAGTAATCTTCACTTCTTCTCAGTGAGTTACAAAACTCCCTCTTGACCCCTACTTTAGAACTTGCAAAGAAGACTTCTAGAAGTGAACTCCCTCTAGCCACCAACTCAGTCCCATGGCTGCAAGTTGTGACTTCGTGCTTGATCATTTCTTTGGTTGGCATAACTTCCTCATAAGATGCCTCAATCTTTTCATCGCTAAGCAATCTCTCATCACTTTCCTACTTCTAGCTGTTCACAAAGCATTTAGAGAGAGATTACTAACAGTTTATGACTATTCAAAGAAATATCAAGACTAGAATCATACAAGGTTTACTATCTCAAGTTATAGCATGAACACATAAGAATTTATGCACAATGTTAGAACATGAATAAATAAATCAACTTGAAAGAGAATTATATCAAAAGATCAAACTAAAGTGATAAAGAAACTTATCTTTATATAATATTGATATAACTCTTTCTTTCATCTTTTACTCCTCTCGAGAATGCCAAACTCAGCACAACAAAAAACAAGCTGCACAACTACAAATTTCTTGAATGCATTATGCGGTTAGCATGTAGAACCAACTCTCTCCAAGAGTCCAAGGTTCTATCACAGAGCATGCATTGGAGAATGATATCGATGTGATCAACCTATCACAACGAAAATGCAATTCTCTTCCTTTTTTACTCAAGGATCTACATGATTAGCATGAATCAACTCACAATAGATAATTTGAAATCTTCAAAGGATCTTTATGCTAGAGATCACAACTCAAGAGAAATCACTAACTCTCTTTCCTAAGATTCAACTAAATGAAGTAACTGAAATTCAAACTAGAAAGGTGATTTCAACAAAACAAAGAATACTTATCTTCTTTAATATTCTGATAAATGCAATTATTGAACATAGTATGCTATTCTTATACTCAGATCAATCCACAGCCTTCATGACTCGAACACAGACCCATGGCAAGATTAAATTTGATCAAGGCCTATGACTGCTCAAATTTACAATGCACTCCATTTCCAACTGCAATCCACTAGGTTATGCAACATGCTTACTAGCAACGCCCAAAGTGTTAGAGATAGATAGGATCATCACTCGAAAGACTTTATCAAATCTGCACAACTTAGCAGACTGAGTTTCACATAAAAAAAATATAAATAACAAAACAAACACTTATCTCTTGAAATCAGAATCTCCTTGAGTGTGGTGCTGAAACCAGAATACAGGAAACAACTTGACATGATGCTCGTCAAATCACCAGCTTGATATCAAACATATGATATGGAAAGAAATAGCACTCCTACAGCAGCAGTAATGTCAGAGGGGCAAATGACACGCCCAACTTTGTTTTGAGTCTTTACTAATATCGGCAGTTGCCTTGGAAAAAAATCTCAATCCCCGATTCCTTTGAGTCCCATACATAGACTCTCCAAAGTCTATCCTATTTCAATGATACTCGCTTCTGAAGAGTATAATACACAGATATCTAAATAAGAGTGAGTTCCTGACAGTATATATGCGCCCAGAAAAAACATATAGTACTGCTAGCTCACATAGGCATGACTATGACAATAATATATGCTACAGGAAAACATAGATATGTTGTTCCTGAATAGCGATATGACATCCGGTGTAAGGAACCTCCGAGGATATATAACACAGCGCTAGCAAGATCAGATGGCTTCTTATTTTATTACGAAACCTTCATGGAGGTGCAATCAACACAAGAAATATTTGATGTCAGATTCAATGATAAATATACTCCCCAAAATTTATCTGAAATTGCCGTCAAACAAGGTGATGCTCTTCTAATTTTAATCCACGATGGTGGCCTTCCTCAAGGATGCGACTTCTCCTGTGGATGAAGATTTTTGACGACTTCCTCCTTCATCGCATGCCTTATAATTCTGTTCTAGATTGTGCTAGACACACATACATCACTTCTCAAGTCAGGCGGCACATATTTAAGCAATGATCTCTTCCAGCTTGCTATGCTTGATGGTTCCCTGAATTTTCTAATGACAAGCCCTGATTGACTGGTCTAATAAATCTGATCAATTCCCCCCGAACCTGCTCTGATACCATGTTAGATTTAGGTGAACAGATTAAATGCACAAAAAATAATTCAAAAACAGAAACAATAACACAACAGATACCCTGGGAAAACCCTCCTCTTGAGGGAGAAAAACCCAGCAACAAAGATCTCTCTTATATTTAATATAGAAGTGGTAACAATTCACTTTACAATGAGGCCGAACACAAGGCCAGAAATCAGTACCTTTACCAGATACAAAGAACAGAACCAGACCTCGCTTTAGACGGTATAATTCTGAACTCGCTTTAGACAGTGTAATTCTGACCTTCAAGAATATTTGCACCCAAGCATTAGATAACCTTCAAACTCAACACTTGAAGGAGTTTGCACTTGACAACATTCACAAGAGATGATATATCGCCCTTGGAAGTTATTCACACTTCCTTTGATCTGCACTTAACTTCACAATCTGTACTTAGAAGAATTCGCACTTCTCTCTTGAAGAGTTCGCACTTGAAATAATTTTCCTTTGATAATATTCACCCTTGAATGGAATGAATTGAACTTGCGAGAATAACCGAATTGAAATTGGATGATTACAATGGACAAATCAATGTGTATATATACAAATGAATGGGAGAGACACATCCCTTCAAATCCTTCATGTCGGCCTCCAAGAAATCGCCACTCTTCATAAATGGAAGTCGGCCTCAAATATTAAATGTCTTCTAAAAGATTTGACTATGAATTCGTATCTTTTCATGTCGGCCATAATGAAGTTAATACAAAACAACGAATATAAATTAAATAGCCAATGGGCTATCATTTAATTTATGTTTCCTCAATAGGGTTAAGCTAGAAGGAACGACTGAAGCTGCAATATCATTAACATAGTGGAACTTGAACTATTTCTGTAGGTAACAAAAGAGGTGCTTAAAATGAAAAGTGTTTGGAAATAGTCACGATGAGATCCTACTTGCAAATTAGCAATGGAACAATGATTGTGTATTTACAACTTCAAAGAATAAGGAAACTTGCAAATGAACATGCTTATTTATCTATCACAGATCAACAACACCCCACATGTACTGAGAAAAAATCACCACAAAGAAGTTTACAATGCTTTAGATAACCTGTCATACATTAATCTTATTTGATTACTATCATGCTTGCAAATGTGGCAAGTGAGATAGTAACTGAGTTTAAAGCCCCTCCTGAGATGATGCATTCTATTATGGAGACATTAATTTATAGACAAAACTTTACTAGATTACTCCTTTGTGATTTACAAACATGCTTCATCATTTACATAGTTGGGCATTCATCATTTGATACCCTAAAACTTGTTTGAGACACTTATAGTAAAGAAATTAGCTCAACAACCAACTCCCACAACATCTTGCAAACATTCATATAGAACATTACATTTAATCTTCCTGTTTGGGCAGTAATGTAGGAGTGCTCAATGAATTTGAGGTTGCCCATTGTTTGCTTGCATCTTCACATTGCTAGGTACTTGAAATCGTGCCCCTACATCAACAATCATTTGCATTTGTACCAAAATCATGTGCCTATAGGTGTTGAGATGTGTTTGAAAGTATCCCCTTGTCTTATTGCATCCATTTGAGAGCATTAATGGCTTCTTGGGTTGTGCAGGGAAGTTGGTGGGCCTTTGTCATTGGACATCAGAGTTTTGATAATTTGCGTGCATGGAGGTGTGGGGAATCAGAGGTTGGGATGTAAGGGGCATGGGAAAATGAAGGTTTGGGGCCTAGGAAGGCAGAATTGCAGGACAATGGGGTTTTTTGAGCCTTGCAAACAATTTTGCAAGAGATAGGTTGGTATAGAAAACCCTGAAGGTCCATGAAAGACAAGGGAGTAGGAAAGTGGGGGAGCAAGGTTTGGAATTTGTGAGAAAGGCAGGCGTGTTGGCATGAGGAATCTGAAAATCTGAAGTTAGGACTTAGAACTTAGGGAATGTGGACTTGAGGAAAAGGCATGTTGGCAAGGGAAATCTTGATAGTTTGAAATTGAGGCTTGGGGGAGGAGTTCAAGGAATGGGAACATGAGAGAAAGGCATGCCGATATGAGGTAACTGAAAGTCCAAAAGTGAGATTTGGGGAACTTGCAGAATGGAGAATTGAGGGAAAGACATATTGGCTAGGGAAATCTTGGAAGTCTATAATCATGACTCGACGCAGGGAATGGGTAGTTGAGGAAAGGCATGCTGACAAGGGAACTCCCAAAAGTTTGATATGTGTAGAATCAAGGATTTGGGGAACCTGAGGAAAAGCATACTAGGAAAAGAAGTCCTAAAATTCCAAAATGTGGGGAAGGAGGAATTTAGGGAATCGAGAAATGGGACTTTAAAATGGCATGCTGGGAAAGGAAAGCTTGCAAATTGACTAAAGAGTGAAGACCCTTATATATAAAATTTTTTGATATTTTTGAAATTTAGGCACATGACACGGATACAAGGGGAGGCAAAAAAAACAACACTAAGCACAAATAAACTAAGGTGGTCTATTGAAAGAACTCTTTGATCAATTATCAATGATGGGCAAAGTAGAGCAAAGACAATAAAGAGAACACGAAACTTTAGAAAATTTTGCTTTTTTAGGGCATACGAGAATTAGTGCAATCATAATCTAATGTTTAGTGATTGATGACTTCAACATCTCTCCAATAGTCCCTGTTAGTTTGATGTCTGTGACTAAAATGTATGCTTTTAATTTGTTTTGTACTATGAATGTTTCTACAACATAGCCTTTGAAGATATCTGCAAAGCAATGGATTAAGGTCTGTGAGTTCCATTATCAGGCTTTATCATCGTTTAAGCTTCATTCCAGATCATGTGGAGAGCTGTACAAGGATGAATCTAATTCATAGTACATGCAAGACACATGAAGAAAATATTCAGACACTAAGAGATAAAGATATTGAATTTCCTAGTCCATAATATGGGTATAAGTTTTTCTGGATTGTACCGTGTAATGATTGAACAAGGATCACAAAGACTGATTCAAAATGTTGATGATAAAAATCATTATACAGAATGATCTAGAAACATTCATAGCGACTAAGGGATAGTCATGGAGCTACTTGCCGAAGAATAATGGAAATAATAATGAACCTTTAGAGTGCAGATGGTTCTTAAACATTGTATATTTTTCAATTTTAATAAGTATCAACTAGTCACCTGATTTGAATCCAATTTTGAATTTGACCATGAAAAGCTTGGGTGAAGTTCAACGATGTAAAAATACTGAACCTTTAGAGTGCAGATAGTTCTTAAACATTGTATATACTTGAATTTAATAAGTAGCAACTAGTCACCTGATTTGAATCCAATTTTGAATTTGACCATGAAAAGCTTAGGTGAAGTTCAACGATCTTAATAAAAAATGTTATCAATATGGACAAATAGATTTCAACTAGTATAAAATCAATGGAATCTGGATGTATTATATACAATCAATACTGATTAAAGATTAAAAAATAAGAGGGAACATTTAGAAAATGACACACAAAAGATAATGGAATGAGAGCAAATAACATATTAATATGTGCTCTCTGCACGTGTTACTTTTTCTAGGTAGATGTATGTGTAAGGTCCACACATGTTGTACTTTTACATTGTTATTAGTACTTGTCATTAGGCAGCACTATTGCAATCAGTCTTGTTTTCATTTGTTTAAACAATTATTAATGAGCTGTTTTTGAATGAATTAGAAGGCATAATTTTTTTTCTTTAAAAGAAAATTTAATCTCACTAAATTTTTGGCACACTATAATTTTTTTGTAGAAGGCATAATGACGCATGTGCGGCACGCTGCCGTCTTGACATTATTCCCATCTCTCAAATCTACAGAGGCGTTACACTCCTCCATTGGACGCGAAGTGTAATGTTTCTTGCCCTTCCAACCGACTTTGAATGACTCTTTTTCCTCCATTTTCACCTTCAAATGACTATCTCTTCCATTCTTTGACTCCTCCTTGGTCTCTCTTGAACTCTCTTGATCTTTTTGGCTTCATTTTGGTCTTCTACACTCTTCACAAAACATTCTCAAGTTCTACCACCTCCATTGAAGCTGCAAGTTGGTATTTTGTTGGCTCACTCTCTTTGTTGTTGCGGTAACGTCGATCTTTGATAGCTTGTGAGCTCGCTCCTTCTTCCATTTTCCTTGAGCACATGTGGTTGAAGGTGATATCACTCCATATTCCTTTTATCAAGTGCATTATTGTTTTAATATCATAGCATATTGTTGAACATATTGCTTGGTATTATTATTTCAATATCTTTCTTTATCACATTTCTTGAATCATTGCTATAGTGGTTGTCCGTGGAGGTGGAAACACCAAAGCAAGGGATTAATTGTGGCAATCTTCTAAATACAACCCCAACATTTTCTCGTTCTTGTGTGTGTAGGTTGTTTGTCAAGTGAAGACCTTGAAGCTATCAACTCATGGGTAGAAAGGTGTGCTTTTCTCACCCTTCTTTCCAAATTTGTAGTTAGGTGTAATTAAAATATTCTTTTTGTTACGCTATCATTCTGTTCCTTTCTATTTCTATTATTACAACAAACCATACCTATTAGGTTATTAGTAAGTCTCCCTCAATCTATGATTGTACTTTATGCTTTCTTTTTGTACGGATACTAGTGCCCCCACTGAGACACCAACGCATTGCATTGTCATCTGTGTCCTACGTTGTAGTCCTTCAGAAATGAGTTGCCTAAGTTGCAGTTTGAACTCTGGAAACTTGCTCACCTGACTTCCTGAAATGTTTGGGCTTGTTAAACGACAACCTAGTTCTTCCTTTCAACCTCTAAACCTTAAATTCTCTTGAAACATTTCATTAGCTTGAGGTAGATCAAGGTAACCTATTGTTCTAGACCCTCCCATGACCTAGGGTCCTGAGTAGTCGGTCCCCTTCTACATTTTGGTGAACCCGACAAACTATTTTGGTTTCATTTTGTAGTGTTGAAGGAATCTTCTTTTGTGTTTTAGTGTGTTGTAGGTTTGTGCATTGCAGGGTGCCTAGCCTTGCAACCCAACCTACAACATCCCCTAGTGGCGTAGTTAGAAGAGTCCCTAAACATTGTGAAGTGAACTCTAGAATAGGTCGTTGTCTGATTATTAAACCTTTGGGATCTTCTAAGGAAGTCCTTTTCAATGTACATAGAAGATGGCTTATTTCACGCATCTTTCTCCTTCTGTGTATCATACGAATGTTTCTCCTACTATAACCTTTACATCACAGGACTTGCCTATGAATGCGAATAGAGAACCCTCTCCTCTATACATTCTTGCTCGTATCAATGGGAATATCGTGATTGGTGTTCTTGTTGATCTTGTGTGCCGAGTTAATGTTATTATAGAGGAGATTGTGCTAATAAACTTTCTACATAAGGATGGGTACAATGAATTTAAGTGCACGATATGTATGCATGATGGGATTTCCATCCCTCCCATCAGTTCCATCACCCTTTTAGTCTTGGTAGGTCCCAGGATC
>VDFB02263697.1:0-58722 GCA_007258455.2 Sequoia sempervirens
CACATCATTTAGCAACTATGAGGGATAGACAGCACACCTATAGGAAGTCAGCAGAGGGTGGAGATTGTTATGGTGTTGCAGGCACTTCCAGTTATTCCTATCTCCTCAGAGCAGATGGATGTGAGTTTGGTTTGCATTGGGACCTGACTACTGACAAGTTCAGCACTACCATTTGGATGAGTCCCATGCGTTGGCTTCACCACTTCTGGCATGGTGAAGTTGAGATCAGTGTTGAGCAGTGGAAGACAGTTGGTGATAGCAGGGACATTATACGACACTATCCTTGGGATCCTGGTGGAGTGGTTGATTCCTTGCTGTTGAGATTGCTTGCGGACAAGCAATTTCGGGGAGGGCGGACTGTAATGTCCCCTTTTTCAGTGTGATCTTGTTTGGTGATGGTTAGCCTATTACTTAGACCCTTGTAGGCTAACAGGATTTCGTTAGAGGGTCAGTGGCCTTATTTGGTGGGTTTTGTCGTTTCCATCCTTTGACTTCAATGATTGGCTCACAGGAGGCCTTGGCAGTTCAGTGATTGACAGCTTCTGACGGCACGTCAATATGACAGGTTATGAGCAAGATATTAATATTCTCATGAAATTGAAGTGTTTTAACTTTATTTAATGGAATATTATAAAGTTGATTTGACTTTATAATAAAGAATTCACTTAAATTTATTTAAATGAAAAAAATAAAACACTTTACTAAAAGGAGCGCTCACTTTTTAATATGTTGACTATTGAAAAAGAATAAAATACATTTTTAATGTATTTTAAGTGAAAAGTGACACCACTTTTAGGAATGTGTGCCTTTTGGGGTTTATAAGCAACCAAAGGGAAAAATCGAACTCATTCATTGATTATTTGATATTTTCTTCTTTGGCTTGGCTTGAGCTTGGTTTTCTCTGAAACAAGGGTTTCAAGATAGTTTATCTCTGAAGAGCGACAATTCTTCACAAATCTGTGATTGTGAAACTGTGAAAAATCAGTTGAATGATTGCAACAACAGGAGCTTCAATTCAGGAGTTCTACAGTGCTTCAATGAGGATTTTCTGTGTAGTTTTCAGTATTTTACAATAAAGACAGGAGGGTTTCAGCTTCAGGGCGTCATCTTCAGGTTTCTGCAGCTTTCAGCGCTCATACTTCAATGTTCTTGCTTGGGCCGTACTTTCCAACCTTGCAAAAACGTCCTTCTGGAGGCTAGGCGTGTGATGTAACTTGCAAAAACGCCTTCCTTTTTGCTTCAGACAGTGTTCCATACTTGGCATCCATCCTTCACTGCTAACTATATCCAGTTTCTGCTGGGGAGAAGTCAGATTTGTAGCTCTATCGTCCAATTCTGCCAGTTTTCACCATTCTTGGCTAGCAAACTGGAATATTTTCTTAATTAAATAATTTGGAGCATTTCAAGTATGTCTATCATATGTATTCTCTTTGTTACAGTAATTAATACCTTTTGCACTTTCATTTTGTCAATTTTAGCTCAGATTTGAGTTTTATGAGCAAAAATGTGCAAATGCCCCTTCTACTTCTCTCTAAAAAACTAAAAAACACAAAAAGATAAGTAAAATACAGGGGTTTGAGTTGGGAGCCAGCTGGGCTCATCACATCTCCAATGGTTAAAATAGGAGAAATGATGGAAACAATAGAAAAATAAGAATCACAAAAGCACATAAAAGGTATTAAATGTAAATTGCTTGAAGATAGTATTCTCCTAGAGGTTCCAGCAGTAGAAGAACATCCAATAGAAGAGGGGCATCCCATAAATGCATGTGAAGTTGGTTTGAGTATTGAAAATGTCATATCTGGTCATAAGGTGCATAATGAAAAATTCCAAGATGAATTAATAGGGAAATATGAACATAACTCTTTGAATGCTAAAGACAGTTTGAATGATGGAAATGGCATACATAGTCATGACACATAAGGAAAAACTTTAAGATGGCTTGGTTGAGGATTATGCAAAAAAGTCCAATGGGAGTTAACGCTGATTTTCAGTCTACAACAATTCGAGAAAACAAAGACAGCGATATTGTTAATGATGTCACTTCTTCCAATGGCAAAATTGTAAAGTAAATTGCAAAGAGGAAGGGTGTGGATGTAATATCCCCAATGGGATTTGCCCTAAATCTCTGATTTCCAACTTTTGAATTCTGCCCTAATTTTCTGAATTTTTTGTTTTCTGCTCAAAACCCTAGATTCTGATCTGATTTTCTGATTGCAATCAAACAAGGGCAGCGAACACAAAAGCAACCAAAGGCTCCAATAACAAAGCAATTATGAATCTTTATGATTGTATTTCCAAACATGAAACTTATCCAACCAAAATATCATCGAATTGCAAGTATAAACATGAAACAAAATCTGATTTTCTGAGTTGAACAACTACTGCTATAAATCAGAATTCTGAAATATGCAAGTTCTATTCAAACAATAGGCCAATCATGCCCAATAATACATCAGATCTCTACTGTTACAAATCAGACTTTAAATTAGGCTTGTACATACCAAAAATCAATAGCAAATGACCCAAGAAATTGATAAAATTGATCTCCCAAAGGCATGAAACCCTATGTCTTCCACTCTTCAACAACAAGGAGATCTGCTCCAAATCTGATCGCTTAGGTCTGCAATAAGTCCGCAAAATGAGTATATTAATAGCTATATTTTAATTAATTTACTAAGGTTGCTAAATAATAAATATTATTTAATATATTTAAAAGGTACCTTAGTGCTATAGCTCATCGGAACTGGGATGAAATGTTTTAAATCACGGATGCACAAAACAGGGACCTTGCATGTCAAATTATGATTATTTTAATTAAAAGGTCCTTTCCAAAGCTAGATGGAGTTTTAATTAAAAGTGAATTTTAAATAGAAGCTTCTGGAGAATTTGGCGGGAAAAGTATAAAAGGGGGTTATGAGAGCTCATTTGGTTATGTTCAATTTATTCTATTTCTCTGATTGAAACCCTTGTGGTTCTGGAGATTGAACCTGGTTCATCTCAGTCTCTGAAGGACGCAAACCCTCTGGGGAAAATCAGTTTCGGTGATGAAATGATTCCACCCTAGCTAGTTTGAGGGAAAGATCATTTCAGGTCTTTCAGTTGTGCGAATAAGGCAAATTTGTGAGTCTCCTTTGGAGACAAATTTGGAAAATAACGATTAACATTTCCAGCAGTTGGAGTTTGGGAGCATTTTCAATTTGGATACTTTGTAGCATTGAGCATTTTGCTATTTACCTCTCATTGTGGTGTCCATTTTGCAAGTGGATATTGAAAGTCTCATATCTCAGTTTGGGTGTAGGGTTTGCAAGGGTTTATGGTTGCTGCTAAATCTGGATGGCTGGTAGTGACATATTTTGGCTTGTGACTGGGCCGTGGCTTCTTCTATTGGCTGTAGACTTCCAACGCACCACTCAAGGCACTCAAAAAGGGAGATACGTGGGTAATGGATGCCTGCAAGTGTTTGTCACATAAATAATAACCATGTATATTGCTGCACAGAAGATATGAAGGGTAATGAAGGCACTGAATTCATTGTCTAAGCCGTGGGTTCTTTGCTGTAACTGTGTGAGCTGAAGCAGGGACGTGGGGGTTTCTATACTCCTACAGCACCATGACCTCTGTATTTATAGCCTGCTGCAAGTGGCCTTTTGGTTGCTGTTAGCTTAAGGTGCGATCTGGGTGAGATTTTCTGCATTTTCCAGCTGCTTAGTCAGTCGCCTAGCTTCATTATTAACTTGGAGATCCTGCTGTTCATCATGGCATCCTCAGAATAGTCACCTAACTTCCAGCATACAACAGACTGGTATTTCTAGCATAGTTTTCCATTGTTTTTCTGAAATGTATTTGCTGATGATAATAATCAGTCTGTAAAGGCTTTGTAAAAGAGGTTAGAACTTGTGCATATCCATTTCAGTTTTGTAGCTTTCAACTGTGCATGAAATAGTTGATATTCTGTATCGTTGTGCATACATACTGCTGTTATCTCATTCTCTGAATGTTAATGTTGTAAGCACTTCCATTGTGTTAGATAACATTCCATAATACCATGGATGAAGTTGTCTATTTGGTGATAGTATTATATGTCATTGCAAATCTGAAACTCCCTGTACACTCAGTCCTTTAAACCTGCAATATGTTTGACAAAATGCCAATATGTCAAACTGAAACAAGCGGAAAAAATATCGTTCAAATCTAGAAGGGATAATACACCTTCAAATCTCACATAGACCATCTTCATGCACCTAACATCATCAATTTTTAATGTCAAATTGTAATGTCCCCTTCCTATGTAGTACAGTTATGTCTGAGGTTAGCCTATCATTCAGATCCTCGTAGGCTGGCAGAAGTTTTTAGAGGATCACTTGAGGAAGTTATCCAGCGTTGGGAACATCACTCCAACAGTTGATTCAGGTTTGGGGCCTCTGCGGACACTTACAGAGTGATTTAGAGGTACTTACTATTTATAGTATGTCAGGCAGGCAGGAGTTGCTATTTTTGGCAGGGCACCTGATTCAGTTGGTCAGCTCAGTTTTGACCCGGTTTGATAATTTGTTGAGCAAACAAGGATTATTAGAGCATTTAATAATAATTAAAGAGATTATTAATTTGACTTTATAATATAAAGTCATTTTAATGAAATATTTAAGTTATTATTAAAATGGCAAATTATAAAGTATTTTTAATACTTTATAATGAAGGGAAAAATTTAATATTTGATGAGTTTAATATTCATTAAATAAAAGGACGCCATTTATTATAATATTGGCCTAAGTGTTGCAAAAGGGCGAATTATTTATTATTAAATGTAATTGAGCTGATTTTTGAGAAGGGTCGACTTTTTGAGAGAAGGTATTTATTTCCTCAAGGCAAATCGAACTCATTATGTTGATTATTCGAATTTGTCATTATTTCTCTCTGAGAGCTTTGGGGTTTGAGAAACAAGGGTTTCTGCAGATCATCAGGTTTTGAAGAACGTTCCCTCTTTAGAATCCGGCATACTGAGACTGTGAAATACCAGTTGAAGATTGTCAACAGGGTGACTTCATTCAGAGGTTACAGTTGTGCTTATTGAGTTGATTCAAAAATGGTTTGAAGGAGATTATTCATCAAATACTTGGGGCGACTTTACTGAGATCCATTTCCAGTGGTTTGGCACACTTCCAAAGAAAGTATGGATTTCCTTCTTGCTGGTACAGGCCGTACATTGCTGCAGCCAAGGCCGTACTTCTTCTCCAAAGCAAATCGCCTTGCTTTTTTACCTTCTGTCTTCTGCAAGTTGGACGCCTAGGGTTTCTGGAGCCATTGCATCAGTTTCGAGGTGGGAGATTGCACAATTCCTTTCAGTCGTACCATCTCAGTCTCTCTTTTTGGCGCCTGCAAGCTTATCCAGGTTTTCAATAAATAGCTTGCCTTTTTGTCTGAATGTTTGAATATTGCAGTTGTAATCATTCGGGAAGATTAATAAATCATCTAGCTTCGAAATCTAAGTTGTATTCTGTAGTTTCTAAGCATCTAGTATTTTATATTATTTTTCCAAGCATTTCTTCGCAAAATCTCAATTTGTCCTTTTATTGCAAAAACACCAAAAAAATCAAAATACACAAAACAAACAAAAAAACTCAGTATTATTAGACAGTGTTCGGGTTGAGAGACACCTGGTCTCTTACACAAATGAAGGCTAGAAGGTAGCCCATTCTCAACTAAGTCATCATCTCTCTTAAATTTGTTAGGACTAGGGGTGATATTTACCTTGAAACCCTAGGACTATTGTATTTCATTTAATTCATTTAATAGTTGATTAATTATGTGTATATCTTCAAGGATCTTGGAGAAGGCCAACTTGGACGTCCACATGAGCTTAAGGGGTGTATAATTAATTAGTATTCTCTAAGTGACTTGAAATATGTGAAGGGCATAAGTGAGAGGATGCTTTGTAAAGCATTATTAGACATTTGACATGAAGTAGAAGGGAATCTATGACTATTTATTGTATTGTAAGTGGTATAAAAAAGCATCTATGATGATGTGTAAGAAGTTGGTTGTCTTTTTTGGACTTGGGGAGTTGTTATTTTGTACTCTATTGGGTTGTTTTTGTCCTTTAGTGAAGTTCAACACTCAAGTTCATGACAAAGGTCTTGAAGCTTCTAGAAAGAAGCTTGTAACCCCTAGACATATGTCATGAGGTCTCGTTTGCATGTTGACTACTTGGCTCATGGTTTGAGTCCATTGTATTGGAAACCATTTATGGTTTCCTAGATTACATTTGCCTATATATTACAAACATGGGATAGTAGTTTGTATGGTTGTTTTACAAGTTATGTTGCTATTGGAATATTATTGGACCAAAAGGTGAAGTTGTGTTGATGTACTCTACATTTGTGATTTATATAAGCTTGTAGTTTCTTTGGAGCTGGGGTTATTTTCACCTAAAAATATTTTCCCCACATACATTACTGTTTCTATGGTATAGCATGTTTTTTATTTCTGCTATGTTATTTCTATTTCCATACATGTTCTATCATGTTGATGAATTTGTAAGCACTAGTGATCAATATTTTTTACTATATTTCTACCCAGATTATCAACATACCAAAGCCTAGTTGGCTTGATTACAGAGAGGGACGCATTCTTTTAATGTTGGTTGGGTTTTTTGCTACTGTGGGAGTTTTTCTGTTTTTTTGTGCAAATTAGGTTCTAGTGATAGAGATCATGGCCAGCACATCCTATATTAAGAAGTGCAATGGCACAAGCTATGAACTTTGGAAGTTGAAGATAGAGGATCTCTTGGAAGAAAGGGATCAATAGACAGCAATGAAAAATGAGAGAAAACCTGAAAGTATATCGAATGTAGGCTAAGGGTCAATAAGAAAGCCCGAGGTACTATAAGGTTATGTCCTTCCAATTATGTTCTCTTGAATGTTTTAATGAAACTACTGCATTTAAGTTGTGGAAGAGAATAGATGAAATATATCAGTCTCATTAGCAAATTGTACCTTAGAAGGAAATTATATTCATTAAAAGTGAGGGAGTGAGTCTCCATTGTAAAACACTTGAATGCTTTCAATTTAATCTTGAATCAATTACAGTTTATTGATGTCAACATTAAGAAAGAAGATAAATGTTTTTTACTACTTTATTCATTCTCTGATTCCTGGGAGAATTTAATTGTTTCTCTTAGTAGTTCTACTACAGATCCAAAATTGGATGCCCTTGTTGCTATCTTGCTTATAGAGGAGATGCAGCGAAAGTCAAATGATGACAGCTCAAAAGAGGTATTAAATGTGAAAGACCCAAGGAAAAAGGTGGAAAGGTAGTGGTAAGCAAAGAGGGGGATAAGGATAAGTCTAAAAATAGATCTGAATCTAAGGGTAGATCCAAAACCCCTGATAGGAATAGATTGAGATGTTGGAATTGCAGTAAATGGGGCCATCTTAAAAAGGAATGTAAAAGTTATAAAAAAAGAATGATGATTCCTCTACAAATAAATCCTCAAATGATGAAGGCAATGATGTCGTGTTTATTTCAGCTAACTCATTGTGATGACTCTTGATTAATAAATTCAGTTGTATCCTACCATATGACTCCTCACAATGAGTGGTTTTCAGCATACAAAGCATATGATGGTGGGGAGGTTTTCCTCAAGGATAATAGCACTCAAAAGATTGACTGCCCAGGAGAGGTAAAGCTAGTATTCAATGATGGTAGAGTTAAAACTCTCATCAATGTTTTGCACGTTCTAAGATTGGCTAGAAATTTATTTTTTGTATCTAAAATAAATGACACTAGTGTGCATGTAACTTTTGAAAGAGTGGTTGTAAATTGGCCAAAGGAAACTTGGTGCTACCTAGGAGCACTTGTTGTGGAACCCTATTCAATCTAGATGCATCAACTTATCATAATTCTCCATCTATAATTGAAAACTTGGGTTCAAGAGTAAACTATGGCAATATAGACTAGGTCATGTTGGTGAAAAGGGTCTTAAAACCCTTATTTACGAACGGATGGTTGATGGTTTGTCCGGTTATACTAATGACTTCAATTTCTGTGAGCATTGCTTAATTAGGAAACAACATAGAGTTACTTTTAAATCCAGTAGTTCTAGAGCAAAGTATTGGAAGTGATTTACAGTGATGTGTTTGGTCCCATAGATGTTCCTTCCATTGATAAATCTCGGTACTACGTTACTTTTACTGATGACTTTTCAAGGTTCACTTGGATTTACTTTCTGGAGCAAAAATATGTTATGTATTTTAAGTTTTAAAAATTTAAAAATACTAGTAGAGAAACAAACAAATAGGAATGTAAAAGTTTTGAGGTCAAATAATTGTGGTGAGTATTGTTCTAAGGAATTGCAAACATGTAGGTATTATTAGGCAAAAGCCTACTCCTTACTCTCCACAACAAAATGGATTTGTAGAACAAATGAACAAAACCCTAATGGATAGAGCATGAAGTATGCTAAGTAGCTCTAAGCTAGATTAGTCATTTTGGGCTAAGACTGTCAACACTACTTGTTATCTAGTAAACAAATCTCTCACCTATGCTCTAGATGACAAGACACCCTATGAGGCATGGACAAGTAAAAGACCATCAGTTTCTCATTTTAGAGTATTTGATGGTGAGGCTTATGTTCATGTTCCTAAAGAGAAAAAATCTAAGCTAAATTTCAAAGCCTTGAAATTTAGCTTAGATTGTGTGTTTTCTTGGGTTAAGAAAAGAATATAAAAAGTTATAAGCTTTGTAATCCTATAGCGTTGAATATGGTTTATTTTAAGAATGTGATTTTCAAACAGCTTAGAGTATTCTAAGACGTTGAACAACCTCAAAAAAAAACCAAAGAAAATTGTGCATTTTGAAACTAAGAATAAACAAAAGGAAGATGCATGCATAGAACAAGGACAAGTGGAGGGAGAAAAAAGTTCAAAGGAGAGTTCAAATGAGGATCAATAGGAGCCTCTTGTTACACCTCTAAGAAGGTCCAGTAGACAACAGAGATCTATTGAAAGGTGCAACCGACCTAATTTATGTTGTGTATTTGCATTATCATGTACTAAATGAACCTAGATCTATGAAGGAAGCCCTATCTTCGAAGGAGCATGAGTTTTGGTTGCAAGCCATGAAAGAAGAGATGAAAGCCTTGGACAGATGTGAGACTTGAGACCTAGTTGAGATATCCAGGAGGGGCTTTGGTTACAAGTGGGTATTCAAAAAAAATTGGAGTAAATGGTAAGTTGGAGAGGTACAAAACTCAATTAATGGCTAAAAACTACTCTCAGTTTGAAGGAGTGAATTTTGGTGAAATATTTTCTCTTGTGGCTAAGTTAATCTCTATTAGGTTCCCTTTATCTATTGCTACTACTTATGACTTAAAAGGAGAGCAACGGAATGTGAAATTTGCATTTTTGCTTGGGGAACTTGAAGAGGAGATTTATATAAAATAGCCTAACAATTTTGTGTTAAAGGGGAAGGAACATTTGGTTTGCAAGTTAAAAAAATCCTTCTATGGTTTGAAGCAATCTCCTCATATTTGGTATCAAAAATTTGATTCTTTTGGATTAGAGCTCAATTTTGTTAGAAGTGAGGTAGATCACTGTATATAATTTAAATTAATTGATGATCGATTACTAATTATCATCTTGTATGTTGATGACATATTATTTATTAGAAATGACAAGGGGATGATTAAGGAGCTTAAAAATTAGCTCTCATACTTTTGATATGAAAGACTTTGGAACTCCTAAATATATTATTGGTATGAAAATTTATAGGGATTGGGTTAACAGAAGGCTCTGGTAAAATCAGAAAAAATATTTTGACATAATTTTTTAGTGCTTTCAATCTAGGATTGCACACAATTAACTATTCCCTTAGTCGTAGGCACTAGGCTTTCTTTGGAACAATGTCCCAAATCAGATGATGATTGTGAAGAGATGTATAATGTTTCTTATTCTTGTGTTATTGGAAGTCTTATATATGCAATGGTATGTACAAGAGTGGATATGACCCAAGCAATGGGAATTCTAAGTAGGTTTATGTCTAGCCTTGGTAAATAACATTGGACTTATGTTAAAAACGTGTTTAGATATTTGCAAGGAACTTCAAATTACTATATTTGTTATCATGAGACTACTGATGTGGGAAAGGTACTTGATTTACAGGGCTTCATTGATTTTGATTGGTTGGAGATCTAGATAGCAGGAGTTCTACAAGTGGCTATGTGTTCCCTTAGTTTGGTGGTGCAGTTAAATGGATTAGTAAGAGATAACCACAATTGCTCTTTCAACTACAAGGACAAAGTATATGGTTGCAACACATGCTTGCAAAGAAGTGGTGTGGCTCTAGAGACTATGCTCAAGTATTGGTTTTATTTGTAAAAATGTGAGTATTGGATGTGATAGTCAGAGTGCAATTTATTTGACTAAGAACCCTATGCATCAAGCTCATATCACACATTGATGTACAACATTATTTTGTTCATAAGATGGTAGAGGGTGGACAGGTCATGATTCCAAAGGAGGACACTTTGAAGAGTTTTGTGAATTCATTCACTAACCCAATGAGCACAAAGAAATTATGTCGGTGCAAGGAGGCTATGGGCCTTGCCTCTCCAAGCACTTGATTCATTTTATTTTGTTCCATTTTGTGTTATTGCAATGTAAATATTAAGTGAGAAAATGGTAGGACTGGGGGTGATATTCACCTTGCAATCCTAGGACTATTGTATTTCATTTATTTTATGTAATAGTTAATTAATTATTTGTACATCTCCAAGAATGATGATAAACAAGGCCATAATGTAAGCACAATCCCATATGAGTTGTCCACACATTTGCTTATTGACCAACGAGGTCAAAACACATCACACCAACTATTCATTAGACACGTACACCTAGGCATTCATTTCAATCATTGTGTTCATTAAATAGCCTCAAAATTAGATAGCTCGTGTTGATTGACTTAAGATCAATGGGTAGGGGAAAAATGGCCCAATGTAAAGTCACCCATGGATACCTTTTGCCATTTGTTGCAGCCAAATGGAAAATGAAAACATAGTTTTGTATCCATATTGTAGAATCCATTTGAACTTCCATCGAATGGACAAAGTAAGCCCACCAAACTTAAATCATTGGGCAACTTGACAAGTTACCATTGGTTCTTTATGATGGAAGTCTAAATGGATGCCCATGTACTTGCCTTCAACCAATAAGAATGAGACACCCAATTGAGTGCCAAGAACTTTCTTCTAGCTCCACCCTTGAAGGTTAATCCAACAAAATGCTTAATTGACACACAATCAACGGTGGCGGACAAAACAACCAAACCCAAAGTGTAGGCTTATATCTTTTGTTGTTTCATCATGGAGCATAAAAAAAATATGCAACTACATAAGATTGGTGCTCAAAACAAAAGTTCCAATGCCCAATCCTTTTTATATAAAGAGAGGCCCACTTAAGTGGATGGTAATGGCCAATAGCAAGTCAACAATGAATTAGAACAAAAGTGTGTGGGCAAAAGGCAACAGACTTAGGCATTTTGAAATAGACTGCCATTAACATGAACTAGGAGCTCGACAAAGCACCAATAACGGAGACTTCATATACAGGTCAGAAGATTGACAATAAGGCTCACTTGAATCATTCTTGGCAAAATAGGATGACCATATTAGATCTAGAACTACATAAAGATTAAAAGCAAAAGACTAGGGGCAAAATTCACAAATCACAAGCTTATAGGCAAATATAAAGCCCTAATTATGATTTCTCAACAGTTATCAACACAGAGGACCACAAAATAGCACAAAGAGCCATAGTTAGATTATCTCACATCGGGTGTCACCATCTCGTACAAATCAAATACAAGTCTCACTTACAAGACCACTAATCTATCCCTAAGCATAATTGTTACAATACAAAATCCATTAAGTTTCTTGATGATCAGACCTATAATTTATATAAGGCGGATTCTTTTGATGTCCACCACGTAGTTGTACTAGATTTCTGTTACATATATCATACAGTCCAACAGATGTGATGAGATCCTATGACACCTCCATTCCTTCACACATCTCAACATGGTATATAGACTGCGTTGCTCTCTCATACAATCTGACTCCCTGCCCTTCCACACAAAGTAGCATTTTCTGCTTTTTCTGCAGCAATATAGCTTCCTTCTGCAATTTACTTAAATCAATCTCATGTTGGCTTTTGCACTTTGTGCTAGCTCTCTCTTGGTCACAGTCTTTTGAACCTGCAAATTTTCTTTACGTTTCTTGATGCATTGCTTGATCATGCACTGATTTTTGTGCCAACAAGAAACATAATCTAGATACGAAACCATGAAAGCACACTAGTTAATAGTGAAACCTTCATAGAAGTGACAAAAATGCAAAGTTGGCTTTTGCACTTTGTGCTAGCTCTCTCTTGGTCACAGTCTTTTGAACCTGCAAATTTTCTTTACGTTTCTTGATGCATTGCTTGATCATGCACTGATTTTTGTGCCAACAAGAAACATAATCTAGGAAACCATGAAAGCACACTAGTTAATAGTGAAACCTTCATAGAAGTGACAAAAATGCAAAGACGGATGTTGTTCTAGTTGTTGGCCAAGATGCAAGCTTCAGTGGTAGTGACAATAAAAGGGAAGCAAATCAAGGAAGCCAAGCTCAATGTTCCTATTGACACAAGTACCATCCTTGGCTCGACTCACATTGGGTGCAAGGGAAATCTAATCTTGCATGCATGCCTTATCAAGCCTCCTTTGGTTGAAGGGCAAAACTTGTCTCTTAATATGACTAAAAAATTGCTCCCGAGCATTTTATCACCTTATCTTTATCAAGCTTGAAAGATTCCCGATACCTTGCTATTGAAATTCCATAGTTTTTTCTTTTAGAGTTTGTCCTCGCTTTTACATCAAAATAAAATCACAATATTTAATATATCTTCTTTATGGCTATTTGGTTAGAATTCTTATTTAATCATATGAATTCCTCCCATTTTGTTTCCAGTTCTTCTCTCAATCACAACCCATCTTTCTAACATTTCCACCATGTGGTTCCATGACAAGCTAGCTTCAAATGGGCAATGAAACTTTCTATAATTCCTTTTAAGGTAATTACCAGTTTGAAACTTCTTGCAAAGCCACGCAGATCAATTTAAGAGGTTCTGATCCACAAATGATGAATGCCTTGGCATTACTAATATCATCCAATGCTCTTGCTACCATTCCCAGCAATATCTATTCCAGTTTCATTGCCAGGAGATGCTCATAATGTTCTCTATTCTATTGTTCTATCCTCTTTTCTAATGTTTTAAAATTTTAACCCCATCTGGAAATATAATTTCCATGATGGCTGAAGATGCTCCCACAAACCAATGAGTTTGCACCCATCTGCGAGAAATATGGAGATGAACTGAAATTCTTTAGAGAATCCAGATGCATTGGGTATACCAGACAAATTGTATACTGAAAATGCAGATCCTTCTAGGCTTCAAAACAGTGTTGATATGGACACTAGGACATGCAGCTTACCACTTTGTAAAATCAGTACTTGGAAGAAAGACAATATCAGCTGTTAGGAGTGGGTCTAATGCGAGGGAGGGGAAGAGAAGAAGGCTTGCCAATAGAAACCCTAGTTCCAAGAAACTTGACCTAAAGCTCACATTTCACATTTCTTGTGTCGAAACAGATTTTGCATTGCCAACCACACAATAAATCTACCAAAAATTTCTCCATAATAACTAGAAGCATGTCGACTCAATGTTTGGATTGTTAAGGCATTGTCAATTGCAAGTTGAATCACTCTTTGGCTTCTTGAGACATTGTTTGAGAGTGCTTCCGGATATAATTGTGTGGTAATTTTTAGTATCAATGCTTCAGATCACACTCCATGATCCGACCTGAGTCTATCTTGCTCAGGACACTTTATGAAGTTGTGAAGGACAGTTTGGACATTTATGTGCATAATTGATGAATGTCAAAAATAAATTATAAATTTCACATATGTAGAAACCAATTATTTTATTGCTTCACAGTACGTCATGATTGTAGCTTGGATTTCCAGTAGCAGCGGCCAGTATGATTGCAGCTATAGCTCTCACCTATTTCCTTCTTGGTTCTATGGCTTTTATATGCACAAAATTTATAAAGGACTAATACGCCTGCCATCCACATAGAGAATGCCTCAAGTTTTTGTAAAAATCACTATCAATGACCCAGAAAGCCCATAAAGGACCCAAGTTTTAACTGGGAAAATAACTTATAAGCCCTTCACTAAGTTCTTTCATAGTTTCCTATTGAGAAATAAGTGCAAATTGTTCAAAAAGAAAAAAAAAATATACTTATTTCAGTAAAAAAGTACTTTTAAAGTTCAGGGTGTCTAGAGTGACATTTTTGAATTTGGAAGTAAGAATGTATGAAATGCTCCTTAGCATAATTCACCAAGCCAAATAGATCAGAAATTTAATAGATTATATTCTTTTAAGAACACTGGGTTTTACTTTTCACAGTCCATGTGAGTATGTGAGAAAAGATTCCTAAAAAAAACTGTGTTTTTCTTGTTTGCATCAACATTTGGGGAGCACACCCTGTGATCCATCATCAGATTGAGGAGCTAGAGATATTAAAATTGCAGAGGATTGCAGAGTAAGCAGAATCAGATCATATTCTCATTTTGTACGTCCACTAAAGAAACACGTTGGCATTGGGAAGAGGGATTCTGAATTGATTTTGATATCCAAAACAGTTCTGTGCCAAGCTTTCTATAATTTAAACAATATAAAAACCCCAAGCTTCTATATGATATAAAATACAGCAATTTGAAAACTGTTATGTTAGGTGGTACTGCAAACCTCGACATTACGATTAAGAAAAAACCCAACTAAGTAAACCAAAGTTATACCCACCTGGATTGTATTCTGCATAAGAAACCTAAGGCACGGTTGAGAAAGAGCTCTGCAACTACAGTTTCCCGGTGAATTTCTCTCAACTTTGTTTTCGTTTTGTTTCCTTATTTTTATTTCCTGTTGGCCATTTCTCTGAAATATTTTGGGTCTCTCTCCTCCCTCCATTGTAATATTTTATTTTATTTTGTTCACGTGTTGTCATAGCGTCCCACAGGTAAGGGCCTAACAACCCTTGTTTTAGGTTGTCATTAACAAACCATAAGCTCAGCTGGGAGACTTGTAGATCGAAAAGGATACAGGGAGGTTGGAAAGCCTCTTTCTTGCTGCAAAACAGATGTAGGAAAGCTGAACTTTGGGATTGGAAAACCATGAAAACTCTTTTTGGTTTACTTGTCACGCCAGTTGTACTTTATGGGTGTGAAGTGTGGGGAAGCAATATGTCAAAGTGCAGCTGGAAACAAATAGAAAGGATCCAAAAACACCTAATAACAAGCAATCTCAAAGTTAAGGCCACGGTCCCATATGAAATTCTTTTAGCTGAAGCGGGGGCTTTTCCCTTGGAGGCATCGGCGATAATTCGGTTGATAAGTTATCTAAAGAAGATTGAAAATATGGACAACCACCGGTGGCCCAAAGCGGTTATGGAGGAGGCGCTAAACCGTAGAAAGAAAACCTGGATGAAGCAGAACAACAAGTGGCTGAACAAGTGGGACATCAAATTACAGGAGTGTCCTAGCACCAATAGTGAAATAAAAAAATACGTGAAGGAAAAATTTAGGACTGCCATGTGGTCAAATCAGATTGGGCGAAAAAAAGCATACTACGTCAAAGAGTTTAACCCGACAAAGGATCATGGCGAAAAAACGTATTTAGGGGCTGCTATTAAAGGGAAAGCGAGGGTGTTAATTGCACAACTGAGGACGGGATCGCATCATCTTAGATGTGAGACCGGTAGATGGAAGTCTCCTAAGGAAACATGGGAAGAAAGAACTTGCATTTTCTGCGATAAGGGGGTGGTTGAGACGGAGCGACACTTCTTCATGGAATGCACAGCGTATGAAGACATTCGTAAACAGTATGCAAATAGTTTGTGTATGGACGATATGCAGCAGTTATTCGAGGAGGATAAGATCAATCAGGCGGCTAGTCTTCTTGTCAAAATCAATAGTAGGAGATCTGATTTAGAAAAGAGCATGAAAGAAAATTAAGTTTGTTTCTTGGTCCCATAGACTGTTTAGTCTCGTGGACGTCATTAAAATCTTTCATTCATTCATTCACTCCATGCAACATCGATAGGTAAATCTTCCGGTACGCCAATTCTATTTAGATAATTTTAGTGAGTTCTTACGTAATAGTGATACAAACCCACGACTTAGGGCACAGTTCCATACAGGTGTATAGTCCATTTCAGCTAGCGGTCAATCTTTTTAACTTTTTAAAGAGTTATTTGCAGAATTGATGGTTTCATGAATTTTTTTTTTTTTTTTACTGTATTCAATCAATTATCTTGAATTTAATTTTATTTTTTTTATTAATATTATTTTTGGAGAAAATTTGAAGATAAATATTTAAAAGAAGGGAAAGAAATTTGTGTAACTAAGCGGCATTTTGGTCAATAAGGAATTGTTTATTTTTAACCCCTCCTTTTTTCCAAAGCCTATTTTCAATTCCTAATTAGTATCTCCTCCACTAAAATAGAGAAAGATTCTAAATTATCATTTTTTTATAATTAAAAATTTACACAGGAACACTTCAATTCTCAAATTTAAGTAGAAAATGCACTTAAATAGTCACATGGATCTTCCCTCCAAGCCCTAATCTACAAGTTTGTGGGTTTACTTTGCTACATTGTTAAGATAATTATAAAGTTTAGATGTAAAACCTTTTTTTTTTGTTTAAATTTTTATTTTTTTTATATTTATTATTTTGATTATTATAATAATAAATTAAGGATTTGATCTATCTTTAAAGGTGTGATCTTTTATTATAATAATCTTAACTTGTAGAAACCCTAGTTTCCTCTGTTTCTCAAATCTGACGTTTTTTTGTGTTTTTCTAAAGTTTTGATTTTTTTGGGGTTTTGTGCAACAAATGAAAGATTGCGATTTTGCAAAGAATTGGAAATAAATTCAAAATAAAATAAATCCACTCTGATAACAGTAGTATTTGATGCAAATACGAATGCCAATCTATTATTTGTTCTTCTGAAATGATTACAAAAATGATCTACTGACATGCAATATAAAAACAATGATTTTTATTAAATAAGGAACCTGAGATTAGCAGCAGGCTGAAAGTGATCAGATCTGGTACGGCTGCATTAAATAACCTCTTCTCCCACCTTCTGATGATTAACAATGATGCCAGATGCAGGGACGCCACCACTGGTGAAGACTGGAAGACAATATATGAAGCGCCTTTCTCAAGAGATGAAGTACGGCCTGTAATATGGTACGGCCAAGTACAGAAAAGTACGGCTCTGTCAACAGCAGCAAGTACAATGGTACGACCTTCCTGAAATCAATGTCTAAACCCTCTGAAATGATGCGCCTTGAAGAATAATGTCTACTGGCTGGAACCCTGAATCAAAACTCTGACAATAAATGCTCTGTGAAGTTCTATGATCTCTTCTGGATGAAGAAACCTCTGTGCTGGCAATAAATCAGGTGATATCTCACACCCTCTGAACTGCTTTCAATGGAGATGGCTCGTTCCCCAAAGAATTCGAGACTGAAACCCTAAAGCTTCTTGCTCAGACCAAACTTGATCAATTCTCAATAACTCAATATGCATAATGGCTCGAATCCCAATGCAAACTGCTTAATACCCTCAAAAGTGCGAATTCCTAAAAGATAGGGAATAATAAAAGAATTCGACTTTTATTATTTTATTATTTCAATAGTCTCAGCAGTAATTTTTGATTATAAAATATAATTGCCAATTGGCCCCTTCTGATGATGGGCGACCCCCTTAACAGAAATCACTTAAGTTATAATTAAATATTATAACTTTATATTATAATCTCCAATTAATTAATATTTAATTAATTCAATTAAATATTAATATCTCTCTCATTATTCATCCGATGCCCGACTGTTCGTCTTTAAACTGTGATTCAAACACCAATAATCCATACCAAAAATAATGGGTCCCCACTGACCGCCAAAAACCGCTAAAAATAGCAACTTATGCAAAAAGTGTCCGATCGCCTAAAAAAAGCCCCGATCAAACCGCTAACCGGAAGAAGCCCAACGCGGACCCCTATCCAGCTTATCACCCACGAGGGTCGTATGATAGGCTAACTCCTCGAGAGATGTCACTAAGAAGGGGACATGACAGTCCCTCCCTCGAAATTGCTTGTCCTCGCTAATTCAATGCCGGATGCCGGAATATCCTCCCTCCCCATAGCATCCTCAACAGTAAATCTCTCCATTTCACCAGATATTCCCTGATAGTCCTCTTACGCAACGCTTCCCTATACTCCAGGATGGACTCAGGTACTAAAATCAGTTTTCCCTCATCGTCTAAGGGAGGTAGAACTGCAGATGGTACCACACGGTGTCCCAACGCCTTCTTGAGGCGTGATACATGAAATACATTGTGTACCTTGCTCTCTGCCGGAAGCTCAAGCTCGTAAGCCACTTCGCCAACTCTCCTCAAGATCCTGAAAGGACCGTAATACCGTGGCTTAAGCTTCTCTAATCCACTCTTCCTAAGAGTGGACTGACGGTAGGGCTGCAGCATCAGATAAACCATGTCACCCACCTCAAAATGCCTCTCTGTTCTCTTCTGATCCGCATACTGCTTTTGTTGATTTTGTGCCTTGGCGATATTTTCCTTGAGAGCCCTTAAAGTATCTTGACTGTCCTACAACCAGCCTCCTGCACTCGGCACTCTCCACTCAGCAGAAATCAAGAAAACTCGGCTTCATAACCGCATAATGCCATGAAAGGTGACATCAATGGTCATATGGAATATCGAAGTTATAACAATACTCACACAAATGTATCCATTTGACCCACGCCTTCGCTGCCTCGCTATATAGTTTCGAGATATCCTTCCACCCACTTTATTCACTATCTTCGCCCGCCATCACCCGCTGGTGGTAACTAGTACTGGAGTGAGCTCGGTCCCACAAAGTCCGAACACCTCCCGAAATGACTCGTAACCGACTATCTCTACGCTCACGGCTCTGAGGCAACCCATGAAGTTGAATACCTCGCGAAAGAATACCTCTGCTACCTGTGTAGCTGTGTAGGTTGTGGTGATCGGAAAGAAGTGGGCATACTTCGTAAGCCGATCCACAACTACATAAATGCAATCCCGCCCTTGGGCTTTAAGCAAGCCCATGATAAAGTCCATCGACAAGCATTCCCACTTCCTGTCAAGAATCGGAAGTGGCTGCAATAAACCTGCCGGGTACGTGTTCTCCTGCTTGTTCTACTGACAAACAGGGCACTCACGCACATATTGAAGAACATCTGCCTTGAGTCCTTTCCAGGTGAATCTCTCCCGAATCTGTCTGTAAGTCTTGAAGTACCCGGGATGTCCTGCAGTAGGTACATCATGAAAGGCTCGCATGATTATGTTCTTCACCTCTGAACCTGGGATCAAAAATATCTTGTTCTTGTAAATGATCAAGTCATTCACAAGTGTATACCTGGTATCAACTGTCGATCCCTCAACAATGTTGGAAGCCCAAGTGTCCTTGGCATACTCTGCCACTATCATATGCCTCCAGTCCTCTGAAATGTGAACCATAGAGCTCAAATATGGTCTACGTGAAAGTGCATCAACCACTACGTTCTGTGTACCATTGATATAGGAGATATCAAACTCATAAGCCTGCAACTTACTGACCCACTTCTGCTGTCTATCATTGAGATCTCGCTGCCCCAAGAAGTGTCTCAAACTGTTATGATTAGTTTTAATGCAAAATTTGCTGCCAACAAGATATTGTCAAAATTTTGCTAAGGCATGCATAATCGCGAGCATCTCCTTATCATATATGCTATACAGTCTCTCTGGTCCTCTGAGCTTGCGGCTCTCATACACAATCGGGTGCTTGTCCTGCATAAGCACCGCACCAATGCCCTCACCTGATGCATCGCATTGAAGTTTGAAAGGCTTCGTAAAGTCGGGTAGTGTCAAAATAGGGCATGTGGTCATCAACTCCTTAAACTTCATAAAACACTCATGTGCCTCAGAAGTCCAAACAAATGCCCCCTTCTTCAGTAAATCTGTCATCGGGGCTGCATGTCGTGAATAACCATTCACGAATCTACGGTAGAATCCACACAAACCGAGAAATCCTCTCAACTGTGTCAGGGTTGCCGGTGTAGGGCAATCAATAATGGCACGGATCTTTTCAGGATCCATACGCACTCCATTTGCACTGATAATGTGACCTAGGTATAGCAATTCGGTCATTCCCAAGTCACACTTGGATTCCTTGGCGTACAAGGACTCCCTCTCAAGGATACTCAATACGGTCTCCAGGTGAGCCAAGTGCTCCTGCCATGTCCTACTGTATATGAGGATATCATCGAAGAAGACCAACACAAACCTCCTCAACACTGAATGAAAAACCCTGTTCATCGTGGACTGAAATGTAGCCGGCGCATTAGTGAGCCCAAATGGCATCACTACGAACTCAAAGTGCCCACAATGACATCGGAAGGCAGTCTTCTCTATGTCCTGCTCACGGACCTAATCTGATGATACCCCGACCGTAAATCAATTTTGGTGAAGTAACATGCTCCATGGAGCTCATCAATAAGCTCATCTATGCGCGGTATCGGATACCTGTTTTTGATTGTCCTCTTATTCAGGACTCTATAATCGATACACATGCACAATGTTCCATCCTTCTTCTTAACCAATACAACTGAAGAAGCAAATGGTGACTTGCTAGGCCGAATGTGACCCATAGCAAGTAACTCCTTGATCATTTTCTCGATCTCATCCTTCAGCCATTTAGGATGTCTGTATGGTGTAATCATCACGGGCTTAGCGCCCTCCTCAAGCTCAATAATATGCTCTATGCCCCTGTCTGGAGGTCTACCTGGTGGAATATCACTGAACACCTTGTCGTGCTTGACTCTCAACTGCTGAATGTCCGGATGATATTCTGTCTTTTGCTATCCCTCCTGTATAGGTGCTAAATGACACTTGGCAGCCCACTCTACCATGTCGTGACACATGAGCCTCTCCATCTGGCGAAAAGAAATTGTTTTGATGTTGTTGTCTCGAATTGCTTTTAGTATGTGTGTCTTCCCGTCAACATCAAAACGGATCTCCATGTCCTTGAGACAAAGAGTAACTTCCTCCAATGAATGAAGCCACTTCATTCCCAAGACCAAATCAATGTCTCCCATATTAACCACATAGTAATCAGCCTTGAAATCATAATTGTTCAGGCGTAAAGGGAGATCCTTTATCATGCGTTCACACCTCAAGGTGTATCCATCAGCCACAGTAACCCTAATGCCCTCGAACTCCTCAGTGATGAGTCCCTGTCTCTCCACGAATCTAGCATCTATGAAATAATGTGTGGCTCCTGTATCAAGTAGGGTAATGACCCTCTGTCCCGCCAACACACCACGAGTCCTGAAAGAGCCCTCCTGCTGTATGCTAGATAAGCGTGCCTCCTGTAACTGAAGCTCTGGCCCTGTCTCTACTCTAGGCTCTGAAGCCTCTAACTCTGAATCCTCGGAACTCTCCTGCTGTTCGAAATTTTCTGATTCTGAGTCCTCGTAGTACGCCCACATTACACGATTTGCCTTGCCCTTAGGTCTTAGAGGACAATCGTGATTGGTGTCATAGGGTCCTTTGCAGTAGAAGCAAAGCTTCTTCATGCGTAGGTCATTAAGGGCCTCACGATCCAAACGTGGAGCTGTTGATTTACCTTTTGAATCATTCTTAAAGTCTGATTTTTCTTTGCTAAAATCAGATTTGTCCCTGTTTCTGTTAAAGCCCTTGTTATCCCTGAATGAAGAATTACCTCTGGAGTTAAATCTACTAGACAGTGTTGCTAACTCCATGCTTCGTGCTTTCTTCATCACCTCCTGTAATGAAGGAGGATCAAAGGCTTTGATCCAGCCTCTCAGTGGCTCTGTCAAACCCTCCATGAAGAGTACTACCAATCTCCTCTCAGAAATGTTCGGAACCATAACTAATAACTTCTGAAAGTCACCAATGTAGGACTCCAAACTGCCACTCTGTCTCAACTGAGCTAAGTCTCTGAAGTAGGATTCTGGATCCTTCCTGTCAAAACGCTCAACCAACCTGTCCACAAACTCCTGGTATGATGTGATCCTGTCATGCTGTAATGTAACCATACCGTGGTGCCACCAATCATAAGCCACTCCCTCAAGATGCAGTGTCGCATATCTAATAGCGTCTCTCTCAGCCATCGGACACAAAGTGAGGAAAGTATCTAGCTTACTAATCCAGGCCTGAGCTGTGACCTTGCCACTACCATCGAACATCGCTAGGTTAAGCCTGTTAGTTGCATGTTTTAGGTCATTGTTCTGCTGTCTAGGTCTCCAATCCTGTCGACCTCTATGATGCTCTCGCCTTTGAGTAATAAAACGGTCAAAAGTGATCCATTCTCTGACCGCAGGTGGTACCAACTCCCACTCCTCGTTCGCTGCCATAAGAGTATCAGCGAACAACTCCTCCTGCTCCTCATCTGCCACGACCTCCTCGGCCTCCTGTCTCACAAATGTAGGCCTGGTAGGCCTGTCTGCTGTCCGAGAGGCTGTCCTAGGTGCCCTGCGAGATCCTGCTTCACTCCTCTCCTCGTCACGATGTGGTGACGGTCTCCTAGGAGTACCCAATCTCTGAAGTGCTACTGTCAACTGCTGCAATACATCATTTGACTGTTGTTGACCTGCACGTAAATCTCTGAGTGCATACAACACCTCTGCATCATCCTGATCTTTGTTATTTTGAGGAACCTTTGTTCTAAGATTATCTGTCCTGTCAGTTCTATCATTCCTGTCAGCCTTGTTTCCCGGCTGCCTGCTCAAACTTCGTTGCCTGTCAATCAAGGCACGTCTGCGTGTGTAATACCTGTATGGTTCAAACTCTTCTGGCTGCATAAGATGGCTAAACCCTCAGGATGGCAGGATTTAGCTCTGATACCACTGTAGAAACCCTAGTTTCCTCTGTTTCTCAAATCTGACATTTTTTTGTGTTTTTCTGAAGTTTTGATTTTTTTGGGGTTTTGTGCAACAAATGAAAGATTGCGATTTTGCAAAGAATTGGAAATAAATTCAAAATAAAATAAATCCACTTTGATAACAGTAGTATTTGATGCAAATACGGATGTCAATCTATTATTTGTTCTTCTGAAATGATTACAAAAATGATCTACTGACATGCAATATAAAAACAATGATTTTTATTAAATAAGGAACTTGAGATTAGCAGCAGGCTGAAAGTGATCAGATCTGGTACGGCTGCATTAAATAACCTCTTCTCCCACCTTCTGATGATTAACAATGATGCCAGATGCAGGGACGCCACCATTGGTGAAGACTGGAAGACAATATATGAAGTGCCTTTCTCAAGAGATGAAGTACGGCCTATAATATGGTACGGCCAAGTACAGAAAAGTACGGCTCTGTCAACAGCAGCAAGTACAATGGTACGGCCTTCCTGAAATCAATGTCTAAACCCTCTGAAATGATGCGCCTTGAAGAATAATGTCTACTGGCTGGAACCCTGAATCAAAACTCTGACAATAAATGCTCTGTGAAGTTCTATGATCTCTTCTGGATGAAGAAACCTCTGTGCTGGCAATAAATCAGGTGATATCTCACACCCTCTGAACTGCTTTCAATGGAGATGGCTCATTCCCCAAAGAATTCGGGACTGAAACCCTAAAGCTTCTTGCTTAGACCAAACTTGATCAATTCTCAATAACTCAATATGCATAATGGCTCGAATCCCAATGCAAACTGCTTAATACCCTCAAAAGTGTGAATTCCTAAAAGATAGGGAATAATAAAAGAATTCGACTTTTATTATTTTATTATTTCAATAGTCTCAGCAGTAAATTTTGATTATAAAATATAATTGCCAATTGGCCCCTTCTGATGATGGGCGACCCCCTTAACAGAAATCACTTAAGTTATAATTAAATATTATAACTTTATATTATAATCTCCAATTAATTAATATTTAATTAATTCAATTAAATATTAATATCTCTCTCATTATTCATCTGATGCCTGATCCGTCTGAAGCTGACGAACACTGAAGTGATTCTGAACACCAATAATCCATACTGCTAAAACTAGCAGGGGTCCCCACTCTGACTACCAAAAACTGCTAAAAATAGCAACTTATGCAAAAAGTGTCCGATCGAGCCCAAACGAAAGCCAACTGATCAAACTCTGCCAACTAAAGCTGAGCCAAGCTCCAACGTGACCCTCTATCCAGTCTATCAGCCTACGAGGGTCGTATGATAGGCTAATCCTGTGCTCCGAGAGATGTCACTGAGAAGGGGACATGACATAACTTTATAAATATTAGTAATTTTTTGTTTGATAAAGAGTTGGTTTACAAGATAATGATAGGATGATTGTGTGTCTATGTGAAGATACGATAGGTGGAGTGCCAAGTGTGGCAGGGAGTTATTATGCAGTGATATGCTTCGGATTTAGAGTGGGCAACATTATTGTTATGATGTATGTTGATTAGACATGGGGGTCACAATGGGTTTTATACATTTTCATGTAATGATAAGGTTGTTTGGTTTGTATTCACAAGTAATACTCTCTTCTATGGCTTATGCTTCAAAGGATGAAAAAGGTAAGAGTAGTGTGTCTAGATTAGGCAGACAATAATAAGCAAGGCAAGGATGATTGGTGAAGAGACATTGGAAGGCTTCGCAATGTATTTAGAGAGGGAGATTGGTAACCTAGACTTAAGGTTATGGATGATGAGAATCTAGGAACTTGCTAACAACATGGACAGTACCCTTAGTGTGTTGATTAGGGTTGCAATGGCAAGATTCCCATTGAATTTGCATCAATCTTTGGGTAGAAGGATTATGTTTGATGGGTCTCAATCTCTAAATTATGTCATTATGTTATCTTTGGTCAAGGGTACATACTTACAACATGACAATATCAAGGGTATTGAAAACTAGGTTGAAGAGTTTTTTAACTATCTTCTAGTACATTTTCATGGGTTGAGTGAGAATATGTGTTGTGTACGCAAGGCGATGACTAAACAAGAAAAAGGGTTAAAGGTAAATATATCTTTTGAAGTTAAATTCAATATATTTTTTGTTGATATGATGAAGACTTAGAGGTGATGGCACTTGACTCCTCTCATCCTATGTGGGAAGCTAGTTGTGAGAAATGTGAATGTCCCTTGGAGTGGCGGGGCGGGGGGAGTTGCGAACCTAGGATTTACCCTCTTGCTCTTTTATATTTTATGGACAATATGTGTTATATCGAACAATATAGTAGATAGATTATATAGTATAGCTTATAAACAATAATGGCATTTTTTAAGTACAATACTTTGGATTTCTTTAGTGAAATATTGTTAGTTCCAAATGTGTGAATGGGGTTAGTTTGGTGAATATAATTAGTTGATTCATATATGAGATGAAGTTTTATTTATCAATTTGTTGGGGAAATATTTTCATATATATTGTGAAATTTGTATGGCTCTTAAATACCTTATCTAAGAATGCTAACAAAAATGATAATTAATATCCAACCTTATGGCAGAGCAATGGTCCAGACAGGGTTTTCGCAGGCACCATGGCTTTCAGTATGATGGAAGGCAAACTCGTTGGCCATTCAACAGACGGAGAGGGAGAAATATCCAGGAAGGTAGGCGAAATGGTACCTTTAAGGCTTGGTAGGCTCCAGTTAACCAGAGAGGTAGAAATGGGGGTGCAGGAGCGAGTTTTCGCTCAAATGTACAGGAGGTGGAGAAAGAGGGAAGGTTTCGTTCAACATACTCAAAAGGGAAAGTGGATTTCAAACAGTTGGAAAAGAAGTTTTGGCGTCCAAAGAACTAGTTAGAGAAGGGTGAGTCAAGTCAGGTACTTAAAAACTTTCTCTATACTACTATGGTTACTCTCCTGGTCGGCAATAGTGAATGGAATGACTCTGTGAGTGTCTTTAAAACTCGCACCTTTTTTATGCGGTGGGGTGGGCAATAGCCAACTTTCACTAAAGTCAAGGCATGGTGTGATGATAACTGGGGTAAAGGATGTGAAATAAAAACCTTGGAGAATGGTTTTTATTTGATTGTTTGACAAACAACTCAGGGTAAAGAATGGATTTTAAATAGTGGCCCTTTCATGATGGAAGGTAGGGGTTTGTTTATTCTAGACTCGACCCCAAACTTTGATACTAATAAGGCAAAGACTGAGGAAATTCATGTATGGATTAGCTTGAAAAACCTCCCCCAAGAATGTTGGGATTAGGAAACCCTAAGAGATATTGGTAATAAGTTGGGTGTATTTGTGAAGTCGGAGGTGGTGGTAGAGAAATCAGACTGCAGCATGTTCCCTAGGATATGTATTCTAAGACAGATAATACATCCTTTACCGAAAATGATAGAGTTGAAATCTAGGGAAGGCATGTGGTGTCAGAATATGGAGGTGGAAGATCACAAGACTTCATGTGTGAGTTGTTTAGGAGAAGATCATCTTGAAGACCAATGTCGTCAGGGGTTGAAAGGGAAAGGAGCTGCCCAAAATATTTATGTGGAGGAAGTGGTTGCCCTCACAGAGGCAATAGCCAATGAAGAATGGAGGTCGTCCAAAGATTGGGGCTCCCTAGAGTCCTTTCTGAAAGATGCTAGTCAAGAGGGTTTAAAGGAAAATTCCTCTTGGGGTGATGTGAGGAAATAGGAAATTGATAATCTTCATGAAGTTGAGTGTGAAATGAAATCTCAAAGGTTTTTTAATGAGGGGTTGGCATCTAATGATGCTATTAGGGTTAGTGAGTGTGGCGAAATAGAGCTGACTTTGGTTACCCCAAAAGGAATCATGAGGGTTTTGCATAAGGATAGGACTAGTGAGGTAGATGGGCTGGTAAAAACAACCTCTTCCCTCTTTGGGGAAGAGACAGGTAGGGGCTCGGGTGTTTGTACAGATGGATGTGTATTTGAGAAGCAGCCATTCCATGAGAATCCACATTCCCCCCCAAACGGATACCTCTAAAGCTTTTGGAATTGGTCGTGAAGAAAAACCTGATGATGTTTGTCCCTTGAAGGCTTCAGAAGTGGGAATGAAAGAGCAGGTGGAAGATCCAATGCTGGAAGTGGTCGACAGTCCTGACGATTCTGAGGGTGTAGTTTTTAAGGATATCCCGATTTCTCCTATACGGAATCTTGATATTGCTTTTGAGGGTGTTAAAGATAGTGGAGGATCTTTGGAAGGCATGAACTCATAATCAAAATCAGATGCGGAGCTTGGAGGTGAAGATTTGTTGGGTTTAAATAATCAAATTGGTATAGTGGAAAAGAGAACTATAGAACAATCCTCAGCTCAATCCAGTAAGGTAAAGGTAGGTGAGAAGAGGAGGCGTGGTTCCAAAACCAATAAGATGCACCTTGAAATGGTTGGGAATGCTATTGGCTAGAGCAAATTGAGATCGGGAAAAGGCTATACCTTTTCCTGGCAGCCATGAAAATCCTATCGTGGAACGTCAGGGGCTGCAATGCCCCTGACAAGATCCGTTTGATCAAGTGTTGTTTTGATCAAACGAGGTCGGGTTTAGTTCTACTACAAGAGACTAAATTCAAGGAATAGGATTTTGACATATTTTTCAAGCATTTTGGCAGATGGAAAGGTTGTCTTTAAGGTGTTGTGGGGGCATCAGGGGGTCTTGGCATCCTTTGGGATGAAGCCCTTGTAAATGTTAGAGTTGTGAGGCAAGAAAGGTATTGGCAATGGGTATGTGCTGAATCAAACCAGTTGCGAGCAAGTTTCTTTATCCTTAATATTTATGGTCCAATAGGAGTAGTTCAGAAGAACCAAATCTGGTAGGAGTTATCTTATGTTCTGCATAATGAAGGTGGTAGGATGTTTCTCTTAAGTGGTGACTTTAATGCTATCTTGAAACCATCTGACAAGCTTGGTGGTGTTTGCTAGGCTAGCCAAAGTCAGAGGGATTTTAGTGTCTTTGTTATAAAGAATGGTCTTTTTGAACTTCCGTTCAGAAATGGTGAGTTCACCTGGACGAATAGGAGAGGTGGTTTCTTGAATATTGTTGAGAAGCTAGACCGCTTCTTCTTGGCTGGGGATTGGGCGGTTCAACAATGGTTGTGTGAAGCGGAGATAACTCCTATAACTAGGTCGGATCATTATCCGATAGGGCTAAGAATCCAAGAGGATTTTACTCCGGTAAGACATCCTTTCAAGTTTGAGGCAATGTGGTTGCGGGCGGAAGGATTTAAGGAGTTAGTGGCTGGGTGGTGGAGAAGTGCCCCTAAAAGGTATGGAAATAAAGCCTATATCTTCTTTAAGAATCTATAATTTCTCAAAGAGCAACTAAAGAGGTGGAATAGAGAGTCCTTTAAAAACATTTTTGCTTAGAAGCTAAGATTGGAAGGGCAGTTAAAGCTCCTTCATTCAAAAATCATTGAGAGAGGGATGCTTGAAGAGGATTTTAAGTTGGAAAAGCTTTTGAACAAATAATATTCACAAATTTTAGCTCGTGAGGAAGTTTTTTGGAAGCATAAATCAAGGGAATGTTGGTTAAAAGAGGGGGACAGAAATACAAAGTTCTTTCACAACTCAGTGAAAGTTCATAGAGCAAGTAACAAGGTTTTCTCAATCAAGGATATGGATGGGAATGTGTTGTTAGATAATGAACAGATATCCAAAGAAGCAATAAATTTTTTCTTAGGTTTGTGCAAGGAGAATAGTGGTGGGGAAAATCAATCTTGGAAGATCTTGGACAATATTCCTAGTGTGGTTTTAGAGGCTCAAAATGTTATGTTGATGGAAAAAGTCTCTTTAAAAGAAGTGAAAAAGGTTGTGTTCAGGCTAGGGGGAGATAAGGCCCCTGGGTCGGATGGCTTTCCAACTTTTTTCTTCCAAAAATTCTAGGATATTTTTGCTCAGGATATATAGGAAGTGGTTGAAGAATCAAGAGGTAATGGTTTTGTCTTGAAGGATTTGAACAATACTTTCATTGCCTTGGTCCCTAAAAGATCAGAGGTAATTTCTTTTGAAGACTATCGTCCAATTTCCTTATGCAACACAATTTACAAGGTAATTTCCAAAGTGATTGCTAACAGGTTGAAAAAATTCCTACCTTCGGTGATCTCGATCTAACAGAGTGGTTTCTCTCCAAACAGGTCTATTTTCGAAGGGGTGATAGTTGTTCATGAAGCCATTCATTCGGTAAGATTGGAAAAGGTGGAGAAGATGATGGTGAAACTTGATATTAAAAGGGCTTATGACGAAGTTAACAAGGGTTTCCTCTTGAAGGTCCTTGAGAAGTTTGGTTTCTACAAAGAGTGGGTTGCCTGGATTCAGAGCTATATTAGCACCCCTATTTTTTTTGCGTTATTAAATGGAAGCCCTCAAGGTTTTTTTGAATCTAGTAAGGGGATCAAGCAAGGAGATCCCATCTCTCCCTTCCTTTTTATTATCTTGGCTGAATCTTTAGGGAGGTTGATAGTTAAGAAAAGGTGTAGTGGGTTGTGGAAAGGTATTGCAGTTGCTGAAGGGGTTGATCCGATCTCACATCTTCAATTTGTTGATGACACTTTTCTATTGGGGGATGCAAACTATAGAGAAGCTCGGGTTATGAAAGAGTCTCTAGATGAGTATGGGAGGGCTTCTGGTCAATGCATCAACTGGCGGAAGTCAAAGATTTTTTTCTTTCATGTTCTCATTGCTAAACAACTTGAAATTTGTAGGATGTTGGGGATGCGTGTTGGATCACTTCCGAGTAAGTTTTTAGGCATACCTCTATTTGGGGGAGCCAATAAAGCTAGTATTTGGAAAGACTTGGTGGATAGCTACTTAAGCAGAATGGATGGTTGGAAAAGTAAATGGCTAACGGCTACTGGCCGTATTCTCATGTTAAAAAGTGTGATCTCGGCCATTCTAGTCTTCTCTATGATGTGTTTGAAAATACCGAATAAGGTGGTGAAGTCAATTGGGTAGCGGATGCAAAAAAAATTTGGAATGGAGCAAATGATCAAGATAAAATCCCATTGTTAGCATGGGAGAAAATTTATAGAACCAAAGCAAAAGGGGGGGTTGGTCTGAGAGACTGGAATTTGATGAATGAAGCTCTAGGTGCTAAGCTGGTGTGGAGTATCTATACAAACCCTGACCTCCTATGGGTCAAAATCTTGAAAGAAAAATACTTGGATTCTGCGGCTGATAATTGAATTTTCACTATTAGGAATCCAATAAAGGGATCAGCGATTTGGAACTTTATAATTTCTTGCAGGTCGGTAATTACTAATCACATAACCTGGCAAGTTGGGGATGGGTTAAATGCCAAGTTTTGGAATGATTCGTGGAATGGGTATCCAATTATGAGGGAGGAGGAGGGATTGTAGGAGCTAAGGCAGTTTTTTATCCAAAGGTGGGGTGACAAAGTTAGAAATTACTTAGAGCTAAAAAGGAGCTCTTTGGGCCAGGAGTGGGGGTGGAAAGAAGTGGCCTTTGCAGAGCTTTCAGATATTCAAATTCAAAAAATGAAGGAGATTTTTAGGGGTCGTCAAGTTTTACCTACCAACATTGTTGACAAGGTAGTTTGGTGTGGCTCAGTGAATGGGAATTACTCGGTTAAGATTGGGTATTAGCTTCTGGACTCTTTAGAGGGTGAGACCTTTTGGGAAAAAAGATTATGCTAGAGTAAGGAGTGTTTACCCAAGGTAGGTGCTTTTGCTTGGCTCGCGGTGAAGGGACATATCCTCTCGGGTGAAAGGAGGAAGAGGTTGGGGTATGTTGGTCTGACAAAGTGTGTCTTATGTGAGGAGGCAGAAGAATCAACGGATCACTTGCTTCTACACTGTAAAGTTGTTGTTGCTTGTTGGGATTCTCTGAGGCTGAAACTTAGTTGGCATGGTCCTTTTCAAAACTCTTTGAAGGGTGTCTTTGAAGGTTGGCCAAGCCTCTCCAAAAATTCTCTTTTCTCAAGTGTTTGGTTGGCAAGCCCATCTCTTGTGATTTGAGAACTATGGAAGGAGTGTAATAGAAGGATCTTTGAGGATAAAAAAGAATCGGTGCCTAGGATTCTAAGCATAATTGATCAAGCAATCACTGAAGTTGTGAACTCAGCGGCTTCACAACTTCAGCTTCAAAAGTGTCCCTTTTCTGTGGAGGACAATAGGTTCCAATGTGTGTGGCCAGGGCTAAAGGTAAAACCTAGGCAATCGGAGGAGGTTTTGCACGGGGTGTAGAGTTCAGTGAAGGAGGTTGTATGGGAAAAGCTACTTAAAGGGTGGCTCAAAGCAAATTTTTATGGGGCTACCAAGGGAAATTCGGGGCCCTCGGGTGCAGGGGCAATTATCCGCGACAGTCAAGGCAATTTGATATATTTTGGAGCTAAAAATTTGGAGGATGGCACTAACAATGTCACTGAAGCAAAGGAAACCTTATTGGCTGTAGGACTGGCAAGATCATTGGGGGTCAGAAATTTGCACTTGGAGGGAGACTCTTTGGTAATTATTCAAGCAATCATAAATGGTGGGGTTGTGGTGTGGCACCTTCAAGCTTTTATTAGCGCAATCTTAAATGAGTTAGAATATTTTGATAATTTTAAAGTTTTCCACATTCGTCGAGCTGGCAATGGGGAAGCGGATAGCCTTTCCAAGTGGGCGACATCCTTTGATGTGATTGGTGAAACCCGTGTAGAAGATTTTCGTCAGGTATTCTTGTCAGACGGGTGGGTATAATTCTATTTTCTTAGGGGGTTGGTACCGTTCGGAGGCGTTCGATGTTGGAAAAGGATGTGCCACCTTCCAAGAGGAGTTAGGGAAGTACTGCTTAGTACAAATGGTTAAATATGTGACAGGTGAATTAATTTTTAAGCTGATCATTGGTGCTAGTTGGGAAATGCACAACTGGCCTTCATCTGTCTATGTCTAGGTGTCCAGACTAAATAATCTAAGTGTGATCTTTTTGGGTACTCTTCATTGTAACTCTTGGGTCCGATCAGGTGGAAGTGGTGACGAGTGAAGTAATTGTAATGACAAGGGCAAGATGGGGCAAATGGAAAGACAGTTTGGCACGAATGTGGGGGTTTTTAAAAATGTTGCAGCCTTTGTTCTTTCTATTTTTGGCGAAGGAGTTTTTGAGAGGAGCAGGTTGTTTATTAAAAAACAAAAATAGGTTGAAAATGGAAGTGATGTATGGCTTTTCAATGAAACTCCAACAAAAAGGTTTTTTTGGACCGGTGTTAGCATTCAGGTTGAAGTTTTTATTGAAAAATCCTTATGATGATGTGGTGGAGGCGGTCCTGGAGACTTTGGGTGAGCGTTTCATGGAGGCTACCCACATAGGTAGGATGAATGTGGATATTGCCTCAATGTTATTTGTGTGGGGTCTTGAATTAAATGAAGAAACAAAAGTGATTAAATGGGTGATGAAGTCACTTTTTGTGGAGGATTTGCTTGGGAAAATGGAGTCCTTGCTAGAATGGGTTGTACCGAGTGTTGGGTATGATGTCTCGGAAGGCATCGAGGATATGGATGAGGCCATAGAAGAAGGGTTAATTCCCTTTGTGAGATGGTAGAGGAGAGTGGACCGAGATGTTTACAAGCTAGGAATTTTAGCAGCTTGGGAGAATATGAAGTTAGTGCTTCGCCGACAAGAAGCTGCAGAACGATGGGGGGACATAACCCAGCTCCATTAGATCCCAAGGGGAAAGTAGTCTGAGCGTAGAGGAAGAGCTCGAAGAGGGAGGTCAGGAAGAAGTGAAGTTTAAGTGAAGTGGGTGCTCTTTTTTGTGACGGTGAAATTTTTTGGCAAAAGGTTGCTTTTGTTGGGATGAAAGCGTGGGGGGGCGCGGAAGGAAATGAAGTAGGAAATGCAGTGACTGCATAACAGTTATGAAGGCAAATAGTGTTGAAGGGAAGGTGATGGTTTTGGTTTACAGAAGGCTAGCAAAATCATATTCAATGTGCTTGAATTTAGCCTCTTGGCGTATTTGTTGTTTTGTTTTTTCAATCTCTACGGAGGAGATGTATAATTGGGTTAATGGTGGGATTGTTGTAAAGGGTGGAAGGGTTTTCGGGTGGCTCTCTTTGGTGTACCTGGTTAAGAATTAGATGATGCTTGCTGGGGGGGGTTTGGTTTTTGAACATCTTTTTGCTTTGTAATGCTATTTCATCATATTAATAAAATAATAACCTTTTATCGATAAAAATAATAATAATAATAATTAATATTTTTTTAAAATATATATTATATTTATCTATTTATTTAAAATTAAATTATAATATAAAAAATTATATATTAAAAGAAAAGATTTTAGATTTGTATAATTTATAATAATAAAAAATTAAAATATACTTAAAAAAATAATAATTAATTTTTTTTAATATTGTATAATGTCAATTTTTTATATATTTTTAAAAATATTTTAAAATATTTTATATTAAATTCTTATTCATTATGAATAATTTTAAAATTTAAACAATACAAATCATTTAAAAGAATTAAATTTATTATATTAAATTCAATTTTGTAATTAATAAAAAATGTGATTCTAAAAATTTATTTGAAATAACTATTTAATTTAATCATGTTTTTATCTAAAAATAAATAAAATAAAATCTCAATCATATTACACTAAAATATACATGTAAATAGTTAATTTTGTTGATGAATACATCTAATTATCAAAATGTTAATAAATATTATTCCAATAGTAAATGAAAGGAGATAGAAATGATAAGAGCAGTTTTTCCCCTAATATGATTACCCAATTATGAACTATTTTAATATAGAAATGAGAAAGCAAAAAATAAAAAATGAGTAAGAATATATGATGACTTTAATAAATTTTAACATAAAATATTAATCACTTTCTAATCATTAAGATTTTGTCTTGTAATCTATAAATTCATTTTTTCATCCTTAAATCAATAGTTAACACAAGGCTCAAGTTATGATAGAAATTATCTGAAAAATAGTCGACTTCTCAAAGGTAACCAAGCACCTTAATATATAGTTGTAGCAACCTTCATTCCCAATCATTTTGAATAAAAATATTTCAATGAACATACATGAAGATTTATTGGAATGTCAGTGGATGGATAATATGATAGGAAGTTAGCTAAATAAAATTATATTTAATTATATTTATCTTATATTTGTGAATGGTGGATAAAGAATTTTTTAAAATTAATCTATGGATAGATTTTGTAATTTGAAAATTTAATATTTTATTATTAAATATTTTTAAGAAGAATTGAATAAGGGGAAGAAATAATATTTTAATCTATTTTCTTTTGATAAAGCATAAAATATTATTATCTTAATTTTCAAATTACAATTTTAGACTAAGAAAATAAATAGAAAATAGAAAATAAATTGATAGATTAATTTTAATTAACTTTGCAAATTATTTAGTGTACAAAATTTTAAATTAAATAAATTGGTTAAACCTAATGAATTATAATTAAAATATATTTTTATATTAGAATTAGGAGAGCTAATTAGTGAAATTAAAATTAAATTTGGAATTAGAATTTAATTACTTTTTAATAAAGTGTATGAATTAGACTAATAATATTTTATTAAAATTCTTTAGTTAAAATAATTGTTTATTATTGTATTTTAAAATTTTATAATTAAAAATTTGGGATAAAAAAAAAGGAATCATTTATAAAAGAGATATAGGATTTTTTTTAAATGGCATTCTAACAAGAATACAAGGTTATTGAAGATTGAAGATTGAAGTGTTTTTTCTTATAATTCAAGAATTATGATTATAAAATATTTGTCTTTTTAATTTTGTTCAAATTGTTAAGTAATTGAGGTGGGATCTTTTATCATAAAATTACTTTAACAAAGATTTTATTTTGATTTAAACAATAAATTTAGGATTTTTATGTGAAAAAAAAGTTTATCTTGTTGAATGTATTTTTCTTATGCAAGAAAGAATTGTTATAGAATTTATGAACTTGTTGAAATTAAGATTTAAATTCAATTAAATAAAAGAGTTTGATGTTGGAGATTGGTTGGGAATGATTTGAAAACACTATTAAAAATTAATTAATTAATTTGGATTTGAAACTTTTTTCTCAATGATTATGACTGATATGGAGATTGAATTGATTATGATTTTGTTCATAAAAAATTAAAAATAAGGAATTTGAATTGTGTATTTAAAATTTTATGTCTATAGTAGGAAACATGAAAAGAATAACTAGAAAATAATTTTTCTCAATAAACAAAGTTTGGATGCAAGTGGACCTTAAGATGATCCTATAATTTTTATTTGATTATATTTATATTTAAATATTATTTTTGGATAGCATATTCTTGATATTATGTGAAATTGAGTGTAATTATGAAATTGAGAAAATTAAAAACAAAGTAAAATTGTTATGAAAAAATAATTTCTTCCTACTACAATAGTTTTTTTATAAACTAGGTTCCTCTAAAAATTTGATTGATGTTGCACCATCAAGTTAGTTAAATCTTCACAAAATATTATTCATGCCTGGTTTACAAATTTTGAGATATGATTAAATTAGTGGCTATCTATACGTGTTGATATTGTGAAAAATGTGTTTTATTAGTGTTTTTTCCTAACACCAACAACCTAGAACAAAGAGAAAATATGATAAATTTAATAGGAGGCTATAAAATATTGTTTTGTAAATTATGAATGTGGTCTCTACATTTCTAAAGCCCATAATTAAGGTGTTGGTTTAGAATGTGTTGTATAGGTACTATATTTTGACTATTATATGTGGTCAAAGTCAATAAATTTGTATGTTTGATGCATTATTTAACTAGTTGATTAAAATATAATGGTCCCAATGGTGCATATGATTCCAACTTTGTTGGTGATGTATAGTCTCCTTAATGAGTTGAAGCATGTATGGTTATAAAACATTTTTTTTTAATTCCTTAGTGAATTAAAGATATGTATGGTTATAAAATATTTTTTGACTCCTTAGTGAGTAGAAACCTATATGGTTACATGCTTGAATGCCTTTTTTTTTATTAGATTGGATGTTTACTAATTTTATTTTTTTTAATAAAAAGGGGTAAGAACTTTATTGAATCAAGAAAGCATTACAAAGATAGAAGAAAGGAGCCCACCAATGGGCCAAAAAAAACCAAGAATTAATTCACACCCAAGAAACACCTCATATCCTCCATTTCCCATTCCTCCAAAGCAAGAGCCAAGTCACTAGGAAGGTTGCCCCAATCATCCACATACCAAGAACCCATCCTCTCAATAGCCCACCTAGCCAAACCATCAGCCACCTTGTTCCATTCCCAAGGAACATGGTGAAAGGCAATGAATTTCAAAGTAGAACACAAAGAAATAATTTGCTTAACCACCACAACCAACTACCAATTTGCATCCTCCAAATTCCGCATATGCAACATATCGACAACAACCTGAGATAAAGAATTAACATTAGGTTGGCTACGATGGGTGGGAGCCAATGGGTAGATCTATTTTTGAATGGCAATGGGTTTTTGCAAGTTCTTGGTGTGGCTTTGTTACAGACTGTTGGGGTTGGTCAGGTGGCTTGTGAGGGCCCTCTGTTGGGCGTTCCTCAAGGTCTTCCCTACGCGGAATGAGGGTTTCCTCTACATGACATGGTTCCTCCTCTGGTGGACCGTGTGGTGCAAGCTGGTGTGGGGGAAGACCCTCCCTCTCCTCACGTTGATTCCTTTGCTGGAGTTGTGTGTGACTGCAAACGGAAATCCTTTTTTGATGTTGCTCGTGCCTAGCTTCCTCCTGCTTTGACTAGGGTTTGACCTTTTCCTTGTGCCAGGGCCTCCCTTGTGGTGGTTTGTGGGCCTGAGGTTGCTAAGAATGAGGACTTCTATGTGCATCAAGGTGTGGTTTGCAGGTTTAATGGCTTGTGGCCCTCCCTTCTTGATCTCCATGAGTGGGTTTCATTTTCCTAGAAGCCTATTGTTTCTTGACAGATTGACCTCTATCCTAGTGCTAGAGGGTTTTTTTTGCAACCTTTTCTTCCTCTATGGATCGTGACAAGGTGTTGGAAATGGTGTGGATGTGGGGTGTTCATTCGTTTTTCATCCAGCCTTGGTCTTTCTGTTTCAATCCTCTTACAGAGACTCTAAATATCAAACCAATTTGGGTTTGTCTATCGAATCTCCCTCTCCAGTTTTTAGAGGATTCTTGTTTTAAGGCCATTAGCAGTTTTTTGAAGGTGGACTCTACCTCTCGGGATCTTGGGCATACTACAGTGGCTTGTATTTTAATCAATTTAGACATCTCCAAACCCCTCCATGGTGATGTGGTCTTAATGGAGGGGGACTATCTTTGGAAGCAACTTTTGGACTACGAGGGGGCCCCTTTTTGTTGCAGATGTTGTTTCTTAGTTGGTCACCTAGCCTCTAGTTGTCCTCTTGCTTGCCACAAGAGTGATGCTACTTGGTGGAAGAATGCTCACTCGGACCATCTCGCAGTTGGTTCTCCCTCTTTGAATGGTTCCTCTGAGGAGGGCGACCCTCCCTTAACTATTGTTCTTTTAAATTTGGTGCTTGTCTAGGCTCCTCTTCTGGATATCCCTGCTGCGAAACCTTTGTTGCCTCTTTCTGTTGTCACTGTTATGTCGGAACTTGCCCGTCCCTTATTGAATGTTTCCATTGTTCTTTTGATCACTCTTGTCTCCTCTCCTTCATTTTTGGTTCCCTTGTCGCCTGGGTTGGTTGTTGTGGATCCTCTCCCCTTGCCTCGTTCGGTGGATTGTGATGTCAAGCCTTCCTAGTCGGTTGTGTTGAGAAAGAAGAAGGGACTCCCCAAATCCATTGCTTTTGCGCGACCTCAGGTTCAAGGAGTCAAATTAGTCCCCTTTGGTTATGGGGTTGTTTAATCCTTGTTTATTGTTCTATAGCTATTGTTCAATTGTTTTTGTTTGATTACTTCTAGTTCATGCTCTTTGAACTAAGCTTCTTTTTGGCCCTTTGGGCTCTCTATGTAAAGGGTACAACACCCTATAAATGTTGCTAATCTAATAAAAAACAACAACCTAAGAATCACATTCACAAAAAATTCATCACCATCCAAGGCCAATCACATGCTCCACCGCCAAGAGGATAGCAATAGCCTCCATAAGATTATTAGTATGTAGACCTCTATACATAGAAAATAAAAAGACCACCACTCCTGAGAAATCCCTACCAATACCTCCAATGCCCAGGATTTCCCCTAGAAGATCCATCCATATTAATTTTCAATTTCCCCTTTTCAAGAGGGCGCCAACAACCACCACGATCAACCCTCTCATGACTATGACCACAATGCACCCTACTTAAATTTCTCTTGCCCCCCCTAATGAGGCCTAGAGCATTAACCACTCCCAAATCCCCAAGATCAACTGGCACCGACATTAGCATTCAAAGTCTCCTGAAGAGCTCCCAGGATTCTCATCCAAAGCTGCCCAATAAGCAACTTCTTATCTAATAAAATACGCCTAGTAAACTCCAACCAAATATTCCAAACAATCAAACTAGGGCCAATGATCCAAGCAATACTAAGAAAATAAGTCTTGGTTGAAGAAGACCCTTGTCTCCTCCAAAATTCATTCAAGGAAGAAACATGGCTACATGGTAGGCTCCAAGTATTCCACCATAGATGCCAAATAGCTTTCACAAAAGAACACTAAAAGAAGAGATGTGGGAACATTCTTCATACTTAGCACACATAATACAAATGGAGGGGCCCTGAAACCCCCGCTTCCAAATATTCTCCCAAGACATTTACCTTGCACCACCAACCAAGAGAAAAAAAACACTTAGGCCAAACAAACTTGTTCCAAACATGCTTCCACCAAGACACCTCAGAGCTCCCAAAAACCTGCTTATCCATAACCTGATAACCAGAGGCAACCAAATTTTTTCCCTTTGGGTTAGGACCTCAAGCCAGCACATCTTTCCCCAGAAGAGAATTGTAAACATGATCTGATAAAATCCTAACAAGCTCTTGACGATCCTCCGCCACACCACCAAGAGGCTACTTTAGAGGATTCTTCTACCTAGACATAGTAACCCGGCCCATGGTCTATTGAGATTTAAAATTAGCCACATAACGCCAACTTGCATCCATAAAAAACCTGGCACAAATCCTGCAAATGAGGATGAGAAGACAAAATGGGAGGGTGCCCATCCCAAGAATCATGCCAAAAAAGGGCATCACGTCCCCCATTACAAATCCAAAACAAACCCTGCTTTACAAGCTTAGCACCCCTTTTCAGGGTCCCCCAGATCATAGAACCCTTCCCCTCCAAGCTAAATCTAGCAACCTCAGTGCTCTCCACCACACCCAAATATTTGAAGGTGAGAATTTTAGCCCACAATAGATGTTGTTGAGAACACCATTGCCAATACAACCTAGCTGCTAAAGCCTGCCCATTCAAATCAGTTCTATGAAGACCAAGCCCACCTTCCTGCTTTGGGCCTGCAAACAACATCCCACTTAACCAAACTGCACTTTCTATGAAGTAAATTTCCAGACCACAAGAACTAATGAGACAATTTCTCAAATTCCTTTATGAAGCTGGAAGGGGCAGAGAGAACAAAGCATCTATAAAGGGGAAGAGCCTAAACCACCGACTTCAGAAGAATCACTCTACCTGCCGAAGAAAGCCACCTGCAAGTCCAATGACTGACCAAACTTCGAAACTTATCAAGAATCTCTTGCCAAAAATGTTTAGGAAGTGAACGAATAGCAAGAGGGATTCCAAGATAGATAAGGGGCAGCGAACCAATCTGGAAACAAAGAATTCCAGCTATTCTCTTCTAGACAAACTTAGAGTATGGAAGAAGTAGATGAAGGACTTCCCCTCATTAATACGCTACCCTGAGGTAGCCAAATAACTATCCAACACACTGCGCCATCTAATACCTTCCTCAACCTTCGCCCTACCCATCAAAGTAGCATCATCTACAAAGTGAATATGAGACTCAGAGGTAATATCATTTCCCCAACTCCAACCGAATCCAACCACTCTCAACCCGGGAATGAATAAACCTCCCCAATCCTTCAGCAAGCAAGATGAACAAGAAGGGAGACAGAGGATCTCCTTGTTTGAGTCCTCTAGAAGCACCAAATAACTTTGTGGGCACACCATTAATTAACATCGAAAAGGAGGAGGAAGTAACATAACTCTTAACCCATTCAATCTAGTCACCAGCAAAGCCAAAAGCTTCAAGAAACTTAAATAAGAAGCTCTATTTAACTCGATCATAAGCTTTAGCCATATCCAACTTAATAAACATAGCCTTTTCCTTAGAAGACTCCATAGAATTAATGGTTTCCATAGCAATAACAACACCATCCATGATTTTCCTACTAGCAATGAAACCCCCTTGTTCCTCAGAGATTAACCAACTTAGCCAAGGTTTCAGCCTTTCAGCAATCAACTTAGTAAAAATATTGTAAACATTAACATTACAAAGAGCAATTGACCTAAAAAGATCTAGAGAGTTAGCCCCCTCCTTCTTTGGAATAAGAGCCAAAAAAGTACATTTAGAGATTTCAACATTTGTTTACTCGTGAAGGATTCCTGAACCACCTCCAAAAGATCCAACTTAACCACTTACCAGAATTCCTAAAAAAAATCAATTGGCAATCCATCAAGTCCATGACCTTTACCTTTCTTCATCATAAACACAACATTTTCAAGCTCCAAAAAGGTGATAGGAGAAAGCAGAGCTTCATTCATTTCATCTGAGACCAACTGCAGAATACAATCAAGGACCCTAGCTTCATCCTCCTCCACAAGAGGCGAATCCTCAGAGAATAAAGTAGAAAAAAAACAAAACACATTCAACAAAAATAAAAGAGGAGGAGGAAAAAAATTCTCCCTCCAGCGACAAGAGGGAGGGAATAACATTACCTTGTCTTCGATCTTTGATGGAATTGTGAAAGAAAGAAGTATTTTGATCACCAACTTGAAGCCAATCAATATGGGATTTCTTCTTCCAAAAATTATCTTCTCTTAACTCTCATTCCTCAACAGCCTTCATCACAGCCGCCTCCATCAGACGCAGCTCCTTCGTGAGGCCTTGATCATGAATCTGCCTGGTGATCAAATCCAAACTATCTCGAGCCTTTTGTTTTGCATGAAACAAATTACCAAAGTGTTGCCTAGATTCTAGCGTTTCAACCTGTATTTAAGATATTGAAGCCTCTTGGAGAAAGAGTACATAGTCGTGCCATAATTTAGCTTCCCAAGACACCTCCAGCCAAGAAGTAAATCATGAAGAGACTCATCCTTGAGCCACATAAGTTGAAACTTAAAAGACTGCTTAACACCACGCAGGGGAAACTCAGCCAAAAGCTTAATAGGCTAATGATTAGAGTCTCAACTATCCAATATCTCAGAACTGGTCACCCACCTATCTCCCAACCAAAAACTAGACACCAAAAATCTATCTAGTCTCTTAGAAATAGTTGCATTTCCACTTCTCCTATTGCTCCAAGTAAAGACTCCATTCACTGGCTTAATGTCAACCAACCTTAGAAGAGCCACATTATCCTACAAGAGCCCCGAGGAAGGCTCCAGGCGAGCACTACCTCCCCTTTTCTCCTCTAAAGAAATAACCGCATTAAAGTCCCCAGCAAGGATCCAAGGCAGATATGGATCCAAAGACCTCGCATATTTAACATGATCCCACAACCAAGCTTTACCTTGAAAGTCAATCGACACATAAATATTAGAGAAAATAACTTTTTCCCCAGACTCAAGATGAGAAGCAACACAAGAAATTGAGTTCCTGCAAGAGATCCACCAAATGGGACCGACTTTCTGAGGATCCCATAAACAGGCCACTCTACTAGAGCTACCAAGCGCTCCCACACATTGACAATGAAAATGACCCCAAATCTTGGAAGCTACCCACAACATAGAATCAACTAATAACTTAGTTTCCTGAAGGAAGACCATATCAAGAGAATGAACACAAACTAGGTCCCGAATAGCCTTTTGTCGAGGGATGTTATTCATACCCCTCACATTCCAAGAAAGCACAATCATTGTTGAGGTTGGGAGAAGTGAGCATCAATAGTCTTCACCGAACTAGCCTCAACCAATGTCTCGCCAGCTAACTTCACATTTTCTTGGTCCTTCTTCCGACCAACCTTAGAAGGTTTCTTAAGAGCCCCCCTTCTTGAATGTTTTTTGCTACAAACCCAAGGCAAAGGAAGAAGAATTATTTTTACTTGCAACAGAACCACTTTGTACCTCCAAGATAGCCCCACCCCCACCAAGGGAACCCTCAGAATCTACCTTCACCCATTACCTGAGCCGAAGGGGTCAAGACAAAATCAAACTGAGGACCAAGAACATCAAGCTTATCCACCCTAGAAATCTCTAAAGGCTGCACATCAAGTAACTCTTCAACACAGGCACTGAATTCCAACCGCATGTCAGCCAGGAACCCTTCCTCCTAAACTAACTCATCTAAAGCCTCAAATCTATTGAGATTTTCTCCCTCATGCCTATCCTTGAAAGTTCGCTTATGACCCCAACCACGATTGCGAGGCTTGACCAGAACAAAACCATCTTTATCCACTGCCCCCCTGCATGGGAGTCTTACCTTTAACCATCTTAATATTAGACTGAGGGGGAGGATTACTTGCACCACCAACACTAGACGCATGAGGACATCTCCGCTGAAGGTGACCATATTCATGGCATAAACATCACCGAAAAGGTAATGTCTCATAATCCAATGGTTAAGTCTAGGAACATGAACCAACTATCAAGTCAATAGAATCCGACAAAGGCTAACTCAAATCAATATCAACACATACCCATGCATAAGATAATATCCTCTTATCCAAAGTTTTTTGTGAAGGGCCAATCGGTTTTCCTAGCAGTAAAGTAATCAACTACAAGATATCGCTTCTCCAACATTCAAGTGGTGACCGAGGGAGACAGACTCAAACTGGGACCCTAGAAGGTAACTCCTCTACTAAATTAAAACCAACATGCCATGGTTTGATGAAGAGACCCAACTAGTTATAGAAATATTGTCCTCCTTTAAACGCCTTGTTCTGATCTGAAATGCACAAGAAATCCACCAAAAAGAAATTGTTTGTAGCCATCAAAATATCAAAATCGCCTTTTGGATTCCATGTTTTCTAAATCCACATGTCAAGGAATGGAATAGAAACCTTCATTCCCATAAACTTACATATCAGAACATGATTGGAGAAATAAAAAGGATCCTTAGACACTGATTCAGGTTGAATCACCATAACCGATCAATCTTGTGCCCTTTCTAAACATATGTTCACCTTATGCAATTTTATAGCTCCATTTCGATTATACCTGATCTAGATGGTAAAGGGTTTGAGACCCCAGGTTCCACACCCACCAAGGAAGAAACCCCCACATCCATATCATTTGGCATATGCAAATCCATCAAGACCCAACATCGATGAGACACCGACCAAGACCATTGACAACCCCACACCTAGACCGATGCAGCTCCCCACATGGCTTGCACCATAGAAGTCAACAAAAAAAACAAAACCTGCACCCCAGGAAAAAGCCACTCCCACTCCCAGGTCACAAAAAGATAAGAGCCAGCGCCACTAAAGACAAAAGCCCCACCAGCCAGCAAACAAAAGAGACACAAGACCAAATAAGTCGGTCCCAAGCAAGGCACGTTGAGAAGAGATCCACACACCACTACATCAGACAAAAAGAAGACTCCAAAGCAGTATGTGAGAAGCAAATCAATGGGAAACGAATTAAGACAGGTCCCCAAGACACCCCCGCGGGCAAACAACCACCCCCCTCGCACCAAGAAAACCAGCAATGGTCGGCTAGGGCACGACTACCCTAGCAGGCCCGTTGGCACCACCAGATCGCTCCATTGACCATATTTCCAATACAATGAGATCCCATCGGATGTTTACTAATGTAATCACTCATTCTGAGTATAATTTTTTGTATTTGAAAGTCCCTTAATGGATATGGCAATAGTAGTAGGAAGGCTAACTTGGGCACTCAAATTCCAATTCCTCGTATACCTAAAAAATTGTTATTATCAATTCACACAAGATACCTTCCTCGAAATAGCTCCCTCGTTTCATGAATGTAAGTGGGTAAATCCTCATTAATTGAATAGTCTTAGAATATGATGCAATGAATATGCTAAGTCTCTCAAGGTTGCAACACTCCATTATGGAAAGCCACACCCCCATCTCGAGATGTTCATAATTATTATTTTATTTTTGAACCCTAAATTCCTAACTCATGGCCTTTTATAAAATTTATCTTGTAACGCCCCGCCACACAAACCCCAAAGGACAACTACAACTAACAAATTACTGCACAATTTTTTTTGAAAGAGAAAAAGATAACGACTATGCAATAACCATTAACTAAGTAACCTTACAATATAACATAACGAAACCTAACTAGTCCCATGGGGTTACATGGTTGCATTACATGTAACGATCCCTACCAACAACATTGTTAATGATAATGCCAAGAAGATAACAATAGAAGCATACATTCAAAAGATAACATATTGATAACATACAACCTTCCATGATCAATATAGATGAAAAGGATACATACATCATTCTATTACATTTCAATTCATAGTTCAATATTACACTGGTGGAGCATATTTCCACAGATACAACATAACATGGACACAATAATACATTACATAATGCTTCCCTTATAGCAACGGAAAGAGTACATAAAGTACAAGAATAATACATCAATGAAGAATAAGGTACAAAGCGTAAAAAAGTCTTCAACCAAGTGAAGCTTTGGAAACTCTACATCCACTTCCGCATCATGAACACAACCTGGGAACCCAATGGGGTGCATAGCACATTCCACCTGACCACGTGGACTCGAAGGCCCACCCCCATGCTAGGAGATGACAAGAAAGGACCCACATCCAAACAAAGGTCAAGCGGACAAGGCTAACACAAAACCATCATAAAACAACATCAAACAAATACAAACAACACTCCCAAAGGCAACCAAACAAGGGAAAATAAACGAGTACTGTAAGAGAGTGTCATCGCATGGCCTTACATGGATTATCCAGACAACCTATCACAAGGCGTCGCCTCCATCTATGGTTATCCTGACTTCCTATCTCGAGTCGCTGCTCCATAGGGTGACTCATGCGGAACCACTTACCTTTTGTGAGGAAAAGGCAGTGATCTTACCAACTAGGTCTTCTCATCCCATCCTTAGCCTGTGAAAGCACTAATAGTATGGGTGAGGCACATAATTAATCTTGTTTAGTGTTTAACTACCCAAGCCCACTAGTTCATTAATTACATTATCACTTGATTAGGAAAATCTTCCATGAGTTATCCTGATAGCCCCTTTGTGCGCCAGCCCCCATGAAGAGCCACTCTCCCTAGTAGCATCAAAAATAATATTCAATTCATCAAGGGGTGTACCAAATCACACAAAGCACTAAAATCATGAGAACCAAGTATGTATGTGAGGAATGAACCTTATCGCCCAAAAGCCACATCAAAAGTCCACACCATGGTACAGGGTAACACCCACAAGCATCTCAAAATAAAAAATAAGATCAATGAATCATAAAGGTCCAACCATGGAAAAATAAACATAAACCAAGTTTCTCAATTGCCTCTAGAAGCCTAAAAATATCGACTATCCACAAACTCCCACTGAGGGTAACTCAAACAACTTGGGTTCCCAACCATCTCAAGATATGACTACAAGAAAGACATTGCATAAAGTCTCCTCAATCATAATTAACACAAAAGGAAGACTTACATCATGGAACCACAAAACGACTATATAACTTCCATAATTCATAAAATGACAAGTGAGGAATAAAAGGAGAAATATCATAACGAGACCTTCAAAGTGAATCAAGATAACATAATCAAGTTAATACAACATCAACCACAATTACCAATAGTAAATCAGCCAATAGGGCATCTAAGGGAAAACTCAATATCTTCCTTACATGATACCCAATCAGTTACACTTTGGCTAATAACCACTTAATACAGACCAAGCACAAAACAATACCAAACATTTAATTCAACACAAATGTTCACTCAAACTACATCCATGAATAACTCTCGGCTAACTCACAACTTCACTCACATACAACAATCAATTCTAAAATCAAAGAATTCGACAAAGGCATTATTTTCACATTTTTACATAACTCCACAACTTACCCACATAATTTATTTAATCAGGTCCTTTACACATTGATACATAAGTAAGTATAATCAACATAAGTAATTATAATAATATTATTCTAAATAACTAGCGACATAATGGATCTACAAGCCATTGAAGCATATTAAGACTTTAACTACGAAGGTTAAAACGTGAAAACAAGCATATCAGAAATAATCTAATAATACATTCCTTCGAATTTTGATCAAATAAACATACTAAATTCACATAACTGAAACAAGACAATATTAAACCTAAAGAAAGAGATGAAATAATAACTCTAATAAATCTATCATGTTTAATTTCAATAAAAGGCCTCTCTAAGGGAAACTTATAGTAACAAGACAACTGATAAAATATAGGATACTCGAAGTTCTTAAGCTCATCACCAAACTTCTTATAGTTCTGATACAAACGATACCCATTTATATTTCATTTGAATCCATTACATAATATAGAATAATTGAAATGTGCACGAGCACGCTAGTCGCATTGTGTACACAATACAATTTAATTTGAATCAACCCATTAACATGTTATACAAATCAATCACCCATAGGCCTCTATATCCTAATACTTACAAGCATGCTAGACACACCATATAAATTCAATTCGCACATGCAATACATCCCTATCAAGAGTACATATAAACATGGTGATGTATACAATTCAATCATATATATGATTATTGGTACTTCAATTTAACACTAAATGTGTCATATAGCTTGAATGCAAACTCCCCCTTTTTACTTGTTAATAAAATTAATATGTGCATGACTAAATGGAATATAGATTATTTAAGCATAATTTAAACTATACCCAATTACATAAATTTTGAATCAATCAAATCCTATGACTAAATGACATAAATTCCACCAATACTAATGAAACAAAAACACCAAATACAATTTCTATTAAATAGTAATCAAAATAGTTAAAAATCCTCCCAAAGAAGATAACTACACTAACAACATAAAGTATAAAAGAAAACAACCCCTTCTGACCTTCCATGTCTTAATCGCCCAAAATTCATTGCTACTCAGTTATATTTTCTTGGATATTATGGGTCCTTTTTATATATATTTTAATATTAAATATACATATATAGTGTGGTGATATCCAAGCAAAAAGGCTTATCGTTTAACTCTCTGAAATGGGATCTTAAGGTATCCATCATCCCGTGTCATTAAGCATATATACAAATTCCATGCCTTATTTTATTCTATTTATAATTACTATGCTAAGTATTTGGTGCCTTTGTTTCATTTAAAATTTAGGTAGAAACTATCTCAACTCTAAATTGCAGGAAACAAATCTTTAAAAACGTTCCATTGTTCTCTAATCTCAAGGATTTATTAAACCATTTGGCTCTCAGATTTTGTATGTGCACTTATGGTTGTTAAAATGACAACTTGAGAGACAAGATGCTATTCAACATGCAAGCCAATTAAGTTCCTACACGAAACTATGTGCTGAAAGCTATGATGGAGATTATGATGAATGGATAATGTGGCTAAACTATGTGATACAAATGCTATGATAAGAAGTTAGAATGATTCTGCATATGCTCATGTGATTAGTGATATGATAATCTAAATGCAACTATAAAGAAAAACATGATTCTACAATGCTAACTATGAAGCTAAACATGATTCTATATGCAACTACAAAGAAAAACATTATTCTAACTATAGACTCCAAATGCTCCAATGCTCCAAAGCTATTCCTGCATGATAACTCTACTTGAATGTGGGATGCAAAATACTATGGAAAAGGGTTGTATTTATAGGCTTTTCCAAGCATCTTGTGATGTGGCAGTGATCGACAGTCCAGATTCAAACAAGAGGGATGAATGATGAGGATGGAGAGAATGAAGAAGAATGTTCCCTTGACCAAAGAAAAAATTCTAAATGGATGAAGGAATCTCTTGCCCAAAGACAACATGCGAAATGGATGGAGGAATCAAGTGTGTGAGAAAAAAACCAATAAATCTTTAAAAACGTTCCATTGTTCTCTATTCTCAAAGATTTATTAAACCATATTGGCTCTCAGATTTTGTATATGCACTATGGTTGTTAAAATGACAACTTGAGAAACGAGATGCTATTCAACATGCAAGCCAATTAAGTTCCTATATGAAACTATGTGATGAAAGCTATGATGGAGATTATGATGAATGGATAATGTGGCTAAACTATGTGATACAAATGTTGTGATAATAAGTTAGAATGATTATGCATATGCTCAAATGATTAGTTATATGATAATCTAAAATGCAACTATAAAGAAAAACATGGTTTAAAATGAAACTATAAAGCAAAACATGATTCTACAATGCTAAATATGAAGCTAAACATGATTCTATAATGCTAAATATGAAGCTAAACATGATTCTATATGCAACTACAAAGAAAAACATGATTCTAACTATAGACTGGGTAAAGCCACAATAGTGGTTTACAATTTGATGGAGGAAGGAAAACTGAGAAAAAATGACCCCATGGAAAAAAAAGTGATTTTGGGGGTTCGTACGAACCTAGGGATTCAACCGAACCAAAAAGGGGTTCGATCGAACCTAGGTTCGAGTGAACCCCCTTGAAGAGGTTCACTCGAACTAGGGTTCAAGTGAACCCTGGTTCGAATGAACCCCTAGGGGTTCGCTCGAACCCATAGGGGTTCGTACAAACCCCCCTAAATCCTCATCCCCTCCCTGAGGCACACAAAAAATCTAAATTTTGGCACTTCAGAGCTCAGGTTGAGTATGAAAATGGAGGAATCCTCACAAACCCAACTGGAATGAGGTAGTCCTTGGAACGAGCTATCCAATGAATATAATTTTAATATGTTTTGGTTTTATTATGTATTTGTTTTTTTAGTTCTATTAAACATAGGTTTTTCATCGAAAACGAAGGTCTATGTTCTGCACATGTGGAAAAATAGCAGATTATCAATTTTTTTTTTTGAAAAATATGAGTGCACCAGATATTGAAGTCCTTGATCCAACAAAAAAAAAATTTGAATTTTGATATATACAACAAAAGTTATGCTTATACGGTCACGCTATGTCTGAATTGTAATTTGTTTGACTTCAAACTTGATTAAAGAAAAAATATTCAATAAAAAACTATTTAACCAAGTGGAAGCACTAGATATCGGAGTTACAAATCTAAATTTGAAAGAATTAGAATTTTATCCTTCATGGAAAAAAAGTTATGCATTATACGGTGTGCGTCACTTTTTAAAAATGTTGTTTTCTGATAAAAACTAGTTTTCGTCAGAGATGGAAAAAGAAGTGCAATCTAATTCCAAAAATTTTGAAAAAAATATTTTTAGAATCTACAGACAAAATGTGATGAGACTCTAGTTTGCATCATCTTCAAATCCTTCACAGTTTAGCTGCTATAGGTGCCCGAATGTGAAGATTTAGTTAAAAATAATAATTTTAGTGTCCAGTTTGGCCAAAAATTGTAAACCACTATTGTGGGATCACTCGACTCCAAATGCTCCAATGATCCAAAGTTATTCTTGCATGATAACTCTACTCGAATGTGGGATGCAAAATACTATGGCAAAGGGTTGTATTTATAGGCTTTTCCAAGCATCTTGTGATGTGGCAGCGATCGACGGCCAGATTCAAACAAGAGGGATGAACGATGGAAATGGAGAGAATGAAGAAGAATGTTCCCTTGACCAAAGACAACATGCCAAATGGATGAAGGAATCTCTTGACCAAAGACAACATGCCAAATGGATGAAGGAATCAAGTGTGTGAGAAAAAGACCATGTGTTTGAAAGTTTGTTGAAGAAGTATGTGAGGAATAAGCCATGCGTTTGAAAAATTGTTGAAGATAATTCTAATTAAAAATTCTAATTATTTAATTTCATGTGACCTTGGTGAGGTGGCATGAAAAGTTGTAGACATGTGCTTGAATTCCTAATCCGAGGTTAGTGAAAATTAATTAAATAAAACAAGTTTATGAAATTTGTTTATTTAATTAAATTAGAAGATTATGATTTTAGATTTGGAGAATTAAAAGATATGAACTATATAAATAAATTGAGAATTTATTTATACGTAGATAGAATATTAATTAAATAACTAGTATTTAATTAATTAAATGTCTTGACTAATTTTAGGTGTATATAGGTCCTTTTTATATATATTTTAATATTAAATATACATATATAGTGTGGTGATATCCAAGCAAAAAGGATTCTCGTTTAACTCTCTGAAATGGGATCTTAAGGTATCCATCGTCCTGTGTCATTGAGCATATATGCAAATTCCATGCCTTATTTTATTCTATTTCTAATTACTATGCTAAGTATTTGGTGCCTTTGTTTCATTTAAAATTTAGGTAGAAACTATCTCAACATTTTGTTCTAGAAACATTAATTCCTGTTGATTCTATCTTTGTCACTGCAAAACTATTTTTCTTCATACAAGTGTGGTGTGTAAGCCTCTCTAACAAATTTTCTTATTAGATTACACTTGTATGCTATTGGAATTTCTGAAGCATACATCCTATGACAATTGTTTAAATGGTTGTTTAGGAAATAACATAGACCGTTGGGTCTATTTGCACAAGAACATAAACCCTATACATATGAGCCCATCCAAGAAATAGGTAGACACTTGGATGGGTAACGTTTCATTTAGTTATTTCAATCTACCTTCTTTCATGTTGCAATTGCAATTATCTTCGTAAACATGTATGCAAGAAGTGGAAACGTAGACTTGGCATGTGATCTGTTTGGCAGAACTCTCCAAAGAAATATGATCTCATGGAATGAAATAATTGGAGTTTATGCACAAGATGGATTCATTGAAAGGCTTTAGAAATTTTCAAGCAAATGCAATTTACAGATGTAAGTCAAATTTAATAACCTTTGCCAGCGTCCACTCTGTCTGTGCCAAAATGGAAGCTTGGAATAGGATATGGACATCCTCCAAAGCATAACGGGTGGGGAGATTTTGGCAGATGATGTAGTTGCAACTGCGTTGGAAGACATGTATGCAAAATGTGGCGCATAGACAAGGTGTGTGAACTATTTATCAGAATGGCTCAAAGAAACGTGATCTCCTGGGATGCAATGATTTGCAGGGTATGCACAAAATGGACACGTTGAAAAGGCTTAATAAAATTACAAGCGAATGCAATTGGAAAGTGTAGAGCCAATCTCCACAACCTTTTCCAACATTCCTCTTTGCTTGCGCTAAAAAAAATGGGAGAGAAATGTGGTCTCATGGAATGAAATGCAATGATTGCAGAATGTGCACAAAAATGGATTTTGCAAGGAAGCTTTGAAAATCTTTGAATTAATGAAGCACTCTGTAACACATCCTAACGTTGTAAGCTTTGTTTGTGTTCTAGGTGCATGTAGTTAGGCAGGTTTAGTGGATGAGGGTTGCACATACTTCACACGATAGTAACCCTTATTGCATTACATATATAGTTGATCATTAGGAGTGCATGGTTGACCTTCATGCCCGTAATGACTATCTTGGAGACAACCCAAACCTTATTATTAGATGTTTGTGCAGAATCAAATAGGTGCGAGTGGTTCAAGCAGTAAGGAGATTGATGAAAGATAGAGGAATTTAAATGATACCTGGGTGCAACCCACTAAAATGCAGCGTGTGTTGACGGAGTGAGCCGGATTAATCTTTCCTTGCCAAAATCCCCAATCCGTTGTTTTTTTTATTAACGTAGCAAGTTCTTCCCCTTTTGTTTTTGAGAACCAAAACATTATAGGTGGCAAATTTTTCTGTTTTCCGAGTGCATGCCCTAACACCCGTCAAACATGTTTTTACCACTTGATGTAAAACTTACACGTGTAATTCAATTACAAACCTCTTCCCTCGGCAAAAATACATGACTAAAAACATTGATTCCAATGTTAATCACAAAAGTAAATTATTTTAATTATTGTTTAAAATTATCATTTAATTTATTCAATTTACCATTAAATAATTAGCAGGGTAACAATAAATTATTTAAATTTACCATTTAAGCTATCAAATTGGATTTAAATCTCATCACTAAAATTAACCCTACTTAATATTATTAAAATGCAAGACTTCTTCAAATTATTAGAATGTTGACAAGATAGATTAATCAAGTTTCGAATAATATTTTGAATTTCACATTCAATTCATTAACTTCGTTCCCCACTATATGGTTTTCAAACATAGAATATTTCTCTTCAATAAAATTATTAAATGTCATTAATGATTTTATTTCAACTAAGTTTTAATTTCATTAGGTCTTACTAACTTAAAAAAAATATAACTAATAAATATCATATAACCTATACATTTAAACTTACCTTTCTTTTATAAACATAATTGAAGACCACTTAATAATTGAAAAACTAACTCATCAGATATTTGATAAATAAATATATACTAAGCAAATAGAACTCTATTTAGTTTAATATACTAATTCACTAGCTTCATTTTTATTTAATTACAAAATAAAAGTGGTCTCATTCTAACATCGGACTTTACATGATTATATATATATATATATATTGAATCGACTCTTTTCGATTTTCTAAATACAAGTAAATTAATTTTTCCCTTGAACATAAAACTGTCATAATCTACAAACTTTTTCCCAACTTAATTATAATCCTACTTACATTATTAACTTCTAACAGTTGAAAGCAATCATCTACATATAAATAATCAATTTCCTCTATCCAATCTTCCAAATTATTTATCTATTAAAACAAGTGACTCTCGTAAATATTCTATTACATTTATTTAACAAATCCTCCATCCATTTAAGTATGGGTAACATTTCCCTTTTAAACATTCCAATTTATTAATCTAGCTTAACCAAATAATCCTCTAGACAAAATTACTCTTTAACACATCTCCCAAATGATAAATATAAATAATTTGATTCTTTTTCTAAAGATTTCCAAATTCACCATCTACTTATTTCCCATTTATTACCCACTACTATATTCTTTTACTCCACTATAGCATATATACATATATTTTAGAGGTAAAACTATTTTTAACAAAACCAATAAACAAACTTACTCAAAATTCAAAGACAGCCGAAATGGAGGGACACTACATCCTCCCCCCCTTGGCATCGACTTACTCTTGGAAGTCACTCACAAGCATAAGCACAACAATACAATGAACTAACAACTGTATCAACCATTATAATGACATTAATTAAACAAGTAAAAATTAAACGACTCAAAATGAAACAATACCAAAAATAGAAATGAGGTCACAAATAGACGCATCGTCAAACACAATGACAGGGTGATGGACTAGGACGAGGAATCTTTCTTTTCAACTCTAGTTTCCACATCATACCCATTGGGATTATAGGGCACACTCAAACCTCACAGTGCAGGTGGAGTCGATGCCCGGTACCTGCATCCTGCATCAAAACAACGTCAAGCAATATATATATATATATCCAATCACAAGCACACCATGAGAGGGAGTCACAGTGTAGCAAGGCGCTCATGAACGAGTGATGCTACATTGTCCTCTCACTAGGATTCCAACTAACAAACACATCATCGTAATTATCGAGAAACAAGCATTAAGCAATAACATCACAACATAATACCACATCCAGATGATAAACGTAAACAGTTAAATCCAAACACCATGTATCATCATATCATCAATATTAGAAAAGAGAGTATCAAAATCATTCCAGCAACCTAAGTTGTCAACCAACAAGTCAAAATGGTGAACAACCACCAACATAGTCTCAAGGTACATAGTACATCATAAAAAGTTCCAATACAGAGGAAGCTACTCGCTATCGGTTAGAGGACACTCCTCTGGGTCCTCATCCGAGTCTGCAACAACCTTTTTGGAGGAGGAAGGATGTCCTCGTAGACACTCCTTTTCCTTACTAGACAAGTTGGGTACGTTGGGTCCACACCCCAATGACAAATCACAAACTGCCAAAGGTTTCTTGGCTCCAACAGTATGTTTGGATTCTTTGACCTTCTTTCCCCCTTCTATCTTGATTCGAACAAGGGCGTGGGCCAAGGTCTCCTCATCAGAAACCTCTTTAAGTGACTGATGTAACTGCACCCTTTTTAACCCTGACTGGTCAAGGTTTTTCCCTCTGCCTCTTAGGCTATTTTGTGAACCTTGATGTTCCTCATGTTCAGTCCTATGAGTACTCAGAGATGATGAGTTATGGCGGTTGGCTCTGCGGCCACCACCTCGGCCTCTTCCACGACCATGACCCCTACCACTAGGCATCCTACACACACCACCAAGGAAAAGACAATAAATAAGTGAGGGTGGCAGAACGAAGACAACGCAAGCTCAAGAGCCATAATATACAACAATTTCTACATCTATTAATAACATATAACACTATTTAACACATCATAAGCATAAAATTCCAAGTTAAAAAACACATTTTCCACATACGAACACATACTTACATCACCGGAAGTTAGATCATAAGACAACACAAAGGCCCATAATGCATCCCTGGTAGGAATAATATCGGTGCATTGTGCACTACACCAAGGGTCCTATCCTTTCCACCAGTTTTTTGCACCATTGAACTAACACCACCTAGCGACCAACTTCGAATTGTTAAGCGAGAAAGACAGGAGGGTGAAGACCTAACTCAAGAGTCTAAACACAAGGTTAACATAGTAGACTGAATTAACCTAGAGTACCTAGAGTTTGTAAACCTTGGCTTTGATACCAAGCTGTAACGCCTCGCCATGCAAACCCTAAAAGACAACTACAACTAACAAATTACAGCACAATTTTTCTTTTTTGAAAGGGAAAAAGATAACAAATATGCAATAACCGTTAACTAAGTAACCTTACATTATTACATAATGAAACCTAACTAGTCCCATGAGGATACATGGTTCCATTACATGTAACGATCCCTACCAACAACATTGTTAAAGATAATGCCAAGAAGATAACAATAGAGGCATACATTCACAAGATAACATATTGATAACATACAACCATCCATGATCAATAGAGATGAAAAGGATACAAACATCATTCTATTACATTTCAATTCATAGTTCAATATTAAAATGGTGGAGCATATTTCCATAGATACAACACATCATGGACACAATAATACATTACATAATGCTTCCCTTATAGCAACGGGAAGAGTACATCAAGTACAAGAATAATACATCAATGAAGAATAAGGTATAAAGTGTAGAATAGTCTTCAACCAAGTGAAGCTCTGGAAACTCTGCATCCGCTTTCACATCACGAACACAACCTGGGAACCCAATGGGGTGCATAGCACGTTCCACCTGACCACATGGACCCAAAGCCTGCCCCCATTGCTAGGAGATGACAAACAAGGACCCACATCCAAACAAAGGTCAAGCAGACTAGGCTAACACAAAACCATCATAAAACAACATCAAAAAAATACAAACAACACTCCCAGAGGCAACCAAACAAGGGAAAATAAATGGGCACTATAGGAGAGTGTCATCTCATGGCCTTACATGGATTATCTAGACAACCTATCACAAGGTGTCGCCTCCATCTATGGTTATCTTGACTACCTATCTCAAGGCGCCGCTCCATAGGGTGACTCATGCAAAACCACTTACCTTTCGTGAGGACAAGGCAGTGATCTTACCAACCAGGTCTTCTCATCCCATCCTTAGCCTGTGAAAGCACTAACGGTATGGGTGAGGCACATAATTAATCTTGTTTAGTGTTTAACTACCCAAACCCACTAGTTCATTAATTACATTATCACTTGATTAGGAAACTCTTCCATGGGTTATCCTGACAACCCCTTTGTGCGTCGTCCCCCATGAAGAGTCACTCTCCCTAGTAGCATCAAAAAAATTTCTTAATTCATCAAGGGGTGTACCAAATCACACAAAGCACTAAAATCATGAGAACCAAGTACGTATGCAAGGAATGAACCTTCTCGCCCAAAATACACATCAAAATTCTACACCATGGTACATGGTAACACCCACAAGCATCTCAAAATAAAAAAATAAGATCAATGAATCATAAAGGTCCAACCATGGAAAAATAAACATAAACCAAGTTTCTCAATTGCCTCTGGAAGCCTAAAAATACCGACTATCCACAAACTCCCACTGAGGGTAACTCAAACACCTTGAGTTCCCAACCATCTCAAGATATGACTACAAGAAATACATTGCATAAAGCCTCCTCAATCATAATTAACACAAAAGGAAGACTTACATCATGGAACAAAAAAATGACTATAATTTATAACTTCCATAATTCACAAAATGAAAAGCAATGAATAAAAGAGGCAATATAATAACGAGACCTTCAAACTGAATCAAGATAACATAATCAAGTTAATACAACATCAACCACAATTACCAATAGTAAATCATCCAATAGGGCATCCAAGGGAAAACTCAAAAATCTTCCTTACATGATACCCAATTAGTTACACTTTGGCTAATAACCACTTAATATAGACCAAGCACACAACAAATCCAAACATTTAATTCAACACAAATGTTCACTCAAACTACATCCATGAAGAAATCTCGGCTAACTTGCAACTTCACTCACATACAACAATTAGTTCCGAAATTAAACAATTCGACAAAGGCATTATTTTCACATTTCACATAACTCCACAACTTACCCACATAATTTATTTAATCGGGTCCTTTACAAATTGATACATAATTAAGTATAATCAACATAAGTAATTATAATAATATTATACTAAATAACCAACTACATAATGGATCTACAAGCCATTGAAGCATATTAAGACTTTAACTACGAAGGTTAAAACGTGAAAACAAACATATAAGAAATAATCTAATAATACATTCCTTCGAATTTTGAACAAATAAACATACTAAATTCACATAACTGAACCAAGACAATATCAAACCTAAAGAAAGAGATGGAATAATAACTCTAATAAATCTATCATGTTTAATTTCAATTAAAGGCCTCTCTAAGGGAAATTTGTAGTAACAAAACAACTAATAAAATATAGGATGTACTCGAAGTTCTTAAGCTCATCACCAAAATTCTTCTAGTTCTCATAAAAATGATACCCATTTATATTTCATTTGAATCCATTACATAAATATAGAATAATTGAAATGTGCACGAGCACGCTAGCCGCATTGTGTACACAATCCAATATAATTTGAATCAACCCATTAACATGTTATACAAATCAATCACCCATAGGCCTCTATATCCTAATGCTTACAAGCATGCTAGACACACCATATAAATTCAATTCACACATGTAATACATCCCTATCAAGAGTACATATAAACATGGTGATGTATACAATTCAATCATGTATATGATTATTGGTACTTCAATTTAACACTAAATATGTCATATAACTTGAATACAAACTCCCCCTTTTTACTTGTTAATAAAATTAATATGTGCATGAATAAATGGAATATACATTATTTAAGCATAATTTGAACTATACCCAATTATATAAATTTTGAATCAATCAAAAGCTATGACTAAATGACATAAATTCCACCAATACTAATGAAACAAAAACACCAAATACAATTTCTATTAAGTAGTAATCAAAAGAGTTAAAACTCCTCCCAAAGAAGATAACTACACTAACAACATAAAGTATAAAAGAAAACAACCCCTTCTGACCTTCCATGTCTCAATCGCCCAAAACTCATTGCTACTCACTTATATTTTCTTGGATATTATGGGTCCTTTTTATATATATTTTAATATTATATATACATATATAGTGTGGTGATATCCAAGCAAAAAGATTCTCGTTTAACTCTCTGAAATGGGATCTTAAGGTATCCAATGTCCTGTGTCATTGAGCATATATGCAAATTCCATGCCTTATTTTATTCTATTTATAATTACTATGCTAAGTATTTGGTGCCTTTGTTTCATTTAAAATTTAGGTAGAAACTATCTCAACATTGTGTTCTGGAAACATTAATTCCTATTGATTCTATCTTTGTCACTGCAAAAATATTTGTCTTCATACAAGTGTGGTGCGTAAGCCTCTCTAATAAATTTTCTTATTGGATTACACTTGTATGCTATTGGCATTTCTGAAGCATACATCCTATGACAATTGTTTAAATGGTTGTTTAGGAAATAACATAGACCGTCGGGTCTATTTGCACAAGAACATAGACCCTATACATATACATAGACCCTATACATCTGAGCCCATCCAAGAAATAGGCAGACACTTGGATGGGTAATGTTTCATTTAGTTATTTCAATCTACCTTCTTTCATGTTGCAATTGCAATTACCCTAGTAAACATGTATGCAAGAAGTGGAAACGCAGACTTGGCACGTGATCTGTTTGGCAGAACTCTCCAAAGAAATATGATCTCATGGAATGCAATAATTGGAGTTTATGCACAAGATGAATCCGTTGAAAGGGTT